>PVKZ01003877.1:0-109132 GCA_004027375.1 Macroglossus sobrinus | reverse complement strand
ATCTCAGTCCTCTGGCCAACCCTCCCCCTCCTTTTATCCATGCTGGTTTGAGACGAACTTATGATGCACACCAAAATTTCTTTAGTAATAGAGTGGGACACCCCAATCCTCACTCTGGTACAGGCAGCAAAAAAGAGATCTGACCATATTCCCTGGTCTGGAGACATTTGATGAAGCTGGAAAAACCCAGAGAAGTCCCTGGGGTTGCACTGATATGTAATCTGGATCCAGGCCCAGGATAGAGCTCTGACTTCCTGGGACAGAGGTGGACTGTGAGAAGGGAAGGAAGGTTGGCCGGATGAGGCTGAGGTTCTGGGCTGTGGGGAAGGCCAGGGAACCTGGCTGGGGCTCATTCAAGCTTGAGTTGCAGAGACTGCAGTGGGAGGATGTCAGAGGGGAAGGTGGAGAAGACCAGTAGCCATAGCAACAGGAAGGTGACAAAGGAGTGGCAGTAGCCACCAAAGCAAAGGTGAGATGGAGGATGAGATGGTCAAGCAAGATACAAGGCAGGCTGATCAGGGGTAACCTTTGCTGTCCATCGACTATGTCCTTTCCTGCCATTGTATGCTAGGTAGAACAGTTTGGGGATGAGAGAACAAAAGACAAGCTTTGGGGGACTCTGCTGTGGAAGGGAGTCATGGAATTATGGGGTGTGTCACTTGTGTTCCCCTGGATAGGTGTGGCTGAAGAATCACCTATCAGCAGGTAGAAGCACCATTCAATGCTACAATTCAAATACTCCATAGAGGCAGCGATTGGAGATCACAGCTGACCACGGGGTCAAGGACCAGGGCCCTTGTTCTGAGTAGACAGTAGCATGTTGGGTGAACTTGCACAGGTCAAGTAACCCTTCTGTGCCGCAGTTTCCCTATCAGTTATATGGGGAATTATAGAGTCCACACCACCTTACAGATTCATTGATAGAGGAAATAATGCATAAGTATTTCCATGGCATATAATATCAGAATACGTATGATGCATGTGCAAGTGTAAGTAGCTGGATGATATTTGGCAACGTTAACCTGGGTTTTTCCCCCTCCTACCTAAAATTTCCTCTTTTCCTTCTTACTTCCAGGCAAATAACTGACTCTACCTTCTTTTGTCAGGGAAGTGTGGTATAGAGCAGGGAAACAGAAGCAGCCTGCAAATCTTCCTGCTTTCGGGTTTCTCGGCCCTAAGCCTTGAGAAGGGTTCAGGGTTGCAGAAAGGTGAAAGGAGAAGGAGTCTGTGGGTTCATAGTGGTGGTGTCTTAGGGAAGTAGTGGAGAGGACCAAGTGAAGCCTTCTCGGCAGGCTGTCACTCAGTCCTTCTACTCAAGCACCTCCCTGTCCCCAGCCTTCCTGCTGACTCCTCTAGTGCCTGAGCCTTTCTGGGATTCTGCAGGCAAGTGAACTTGCCCCTTGTCAATCAACCAACCCCTTACCCCTTCACCCCTACTCCTCTGAGCTCAGGTTAGGCTTTCGTCTTCGTTAAGTCACATGTCATTCTTCCATCTGCTCTCGTGTACTAGTGTGAGTTACAAATGTTACCCAGCTTCACAGCAGTAACACTTGCTATTTCTTGTTCTACTGGTTTGTGAGTTGTGCTTAAGAGACAGCTACAGCAAAGCCTTTACGCTGTCTTCTTGAACTTGGAAATTTGTGATTTCCTTGCCTAACATTTTTTTTTATTGAGAGATAATTTACAAATAGAAAAATACACAGATCTCAACTGTTTTAGTTCAAGGAGTTTTGACTCAGCAATGTAACCCACATCACTATTAAGATCTGGAATATTCTAGTCACCCCAGATAGTTCCCTTGTGCCCCTTCCCAGTTTCCTGCTGCCATTCCATCCCATCCCCAACCAGGCACGCACTGTTCTAATTTTTTTTTTTTTAAAGCATAGATTAGTCTGTGTGTGATAGAACTTCACATAAATGGAATCCTACGGAATGTGGGACTTTGTGTCTGGATTCTTAACTCTGCATGGTTTTGAGATTCATCCACGTTGTTATATTCGTCAGTAGTGCATTCCACTTCATTTCTGAGTAGTATTCTCCATGGTATGAGTTCCCCATGATTTCCTTATCCATCGTCCTAACTTACTTGAGCTTTGTAAAGTGTTTGCCTATTGTGGATACAGCTGTTATAAACATCTGTGTACAGGTCTTTTTGCGGATGTGTTTTCAGGCCTATGAGTGGAGTAGCAGCTGGACCACAGGGCAGATATATATTTAGCTTTATAAGAACCCGTCCAACTGCTTTGCAAAGTGCTTTGTTCCATTTGCTTTCAACGCCAGCACTGTGTCAGAATTCCAGTCATTCCACAGGTTTGCCAACCCTTGGCGTAATCGGGGTTTTCATTTCGCATTCTTGTGAGTGTGTAGTGGAGCCTTGCTGTGGGTTTTGGGGTAATTTTTCCAAATGTACCCTATCTCTGGAAGAGCCTCTTAGAGCTCTCAGCAGGGTTCTCTTAGCATTTCTCTGGGTTGTCCTTTGTACTTCCCGAGTGCGCTATTTGTGGTCAGGAGACTCATTTTGATGCTTTGCTAATAGTTCTGTGGGTTTGCATGTTTACAGAGGGTGCTGATTGCAGCCTACCCAGAGCTGGCTCCCTGGCAAGGAGAAATATCAGCGTGTTGTTTGCGAGCTTAGAAAAGAGGCCTCCGAGGCCATGCGTGGAGCGTTATATAACCATTGACATCCATGGATGATCTTGCTGCATCTTCATGGCTTTCGTGCTGTGAATAAAAAAAAAAAAAAAAAAAAAAATTTTTTTTTGAGACAGAGAAGGGATATAAGAGAACGTTTTATAACTAAAAAATTTTAAAAAGCACTTGGGCACCCGTGGAATGGTTAAAGACACAAGGCTGTTTCAAGTGCTGGTACCACTATTTACAAAAGAAACGGTCATTGAACTATTGGACCTGCATTTCCCTCATGGTGGATAGTCCTGACCGTAATTATTGGCCCTTAAAGTACATTCTTTCATGAAGTATCTGTGTAAGTCTTTTGACCATTAAAACAAATTTTTTTTTCCATTGCATTGTAGGAGTTCCTTACATGTTCTGGGAACAAGTTTACTGTCAGATATATGTACTGAAATATCTTCTCTCAGTCTGGCTTCCCTATTTATTTCAACAATGTCATTTGATGAGCAGAAGTTTTATATTTTGATATAGTCTAATTTAATTTTTTTCCTTGGCTGCTTAGTGCTTTTTGTGTCCTAAGAAATCTCTGCCTATCTCCAAGCCATGAAAGTATTCTCTGGTTTTCTTCTAGAAGCCTTATGGAAACTGTCACTTGAAAACCAGCCTCTTCGATCCCTTGCAGAAGCCCCAGAGGAAAAGATGAGGTCCAGGCAACGTGATCCCTGACCATCCACCTCCTTGGCCTCCTTCCATCCCCGTCTCAATCAGAGCAGCCCCTTTATTCTATGTATTGGGTTTCAACTAAAATTTCCTTTAACAAACAATTGTCCACTTTTTTAAAAGCCACTCAACTGAACTGTAAATTCCTTGCATGCAGAAACCACTGATGTATTCTTCTTCTTTACATCCTCGGCTACACACAGTGCCTGGGCACATTGTGAATACTTAATAAGAGTTTTTAATTGAGAGCAATCTAACCAAATTCGAACTGTGAAGAGGGGCTCTATTCAATTTGGCCAAATCTTACATAAGATGTATTTCTGAGCTTCAAATCTGGGTCAGGCACCTATGAAAGGAGAAAGGCTCCCAGTGGGAGTGAGATCAGAGGCCTCTGCCTGCTGCAGGCTCCATAGGAAGCAGCAAGAAAAGCATCACCTTACACTTATGTAACGTTTTACTATTTATAAAACACTTTCATATACCTTATCGCCAAAAAGGAAAAAAAGTGCCCTTTAATGTAAAAAGGCTTTCCCTACCGACAAAGACAAGCAAATATCCCAGAATTTCAAATACTTGGGAGGGTGTGGGGGAGTGAGGAAGCCGCTAGATTTTCAAATAGGACAGGACTCTGACCCTTTAGAGGGATGATGAGGGTAACCTAAGGGCCTTTTTTAAGCCCTTCCGCGCCCCAGATTCCGAGTGATGCTCAAAACCTCATCGAGATCGATTCCTTCAGTCCTTTTTCCCAGGTAAGTGTAAATGTGGCTGGGATGACAGGTCAGCATGAGTCACACTTCATTTTCCACATGGTGTGGCAGGATTTGCTGTGTGTCGGGAGGTATCTCCTGCTGGGAAGCTGAGGGCCTCCAGGGCCTTCCTCTCAAGTCTTACAACTGTGTTCTGGCCAAAATCTGCAGACACGCCCCCCACCTCCGAGTTAGACAAGCAGATGTGACCTAAGACACAGGATGCTTGCACTTCCTGTCTGTGGCAGCCACCTCCACCCCGACTCCTGGTATCTGCCCCCACGTTTTCACTATTTATCACAGGGTAACCCCATACGATCTTAGAAACTGTCCCACATCAGTTTCACACCTAGAAAAATGAATATTTGGAGACATTACAATGGTTAGATATTACAATTTTTTTTTAAGTGTACATGAAGCTTAGCACCATGCCAGCACATAATGGATGTTCAGTATACCTCTGTTTTGAAAATAAGTAGCAGAGTTCCCCCGGGCTTCCAGTCTTTCTCATAGACCTAGACCTAATTTTGAACTGAACTGAACTAAGTCACTTTTTTGAGGGAAAAAGGAAGTAACTTCCTTAGGCCAGGCCTAACAATTTTTAAAAGGTCCATAGGTTATAAAGTCACCACTACCCTCAAACCTTCCTCTGAGCTTCCATCACCATTAATTAAGGGTTCTCCCAATCTGTTTTTCAGGGACTTCTTTTCCCTCCCGAGCCTGCTCTGGTGGTTTCCTTCCCTTGGTTCTAGCTGACAGAAAAGTTGGCAGAAAAAGGACCAGTACCTGTGATTTGTCACATCTTTTTCAGGCATGTGGGTCTCAGAACAGCTTCCAACCCCGTGACAAATGTCACCCATCCAGCCCATCAATTTATCAGCATCAAAACTCAAAGTGATGCTTTCTTGTCAAATATGGATTAAGCCATTGCCTCTCTAGTTGGAATGAGTATGCCAATCCCCAGTGAGAAACCTCGGGTCTGGAGAGGGTATGGAATCCAGGTTCAGCGAACGGTCTTTGAACGTTTACTATATGTCAGCAGGCATCGCATTGATGGTGTGTGTGTGTGTGCGCGCGCGTGTGTGCGCGCGCGCGTGTGTCTGTGTGTGTGTGTAATTTACATTCCGAGTTGTACGGTATAGATGAGGAAAGCAGGGTTCAGTGAGGCTGAGTACTTGCTCACCTACAGCCCATGAGTGAGAAGGTCAGGATTCTGCCCTAGGTTTAATAGCTTCAAGTCCAAGTCTAGGGTTCTTTCCATTAGGCCACAGATGCCATTCCAGGTGCAAGCCCAGACCAGCTCCTCCAGCATCCTCCCAGAACACTACAGATCCCATCAGACTCTTCCCACACGAACAGCATGGCCCTGCGTCCATTTCATCCGAGAAGCTGCCCGGACTCAGGAGTTCTGTCTTATTCTTTTCATCCCCCAATAGAGTGCAGGGGAGGCACTTAATAATCTCGAAACCTTCTCATATTTACGGTCCCCATAGCTCTGTGACACCAGATAAATAAGCTTTAGTTGCTCTAGGGAGGGATAGAAGAGGAGAGGGAGAGAGAAAGGAAGTGGAAAGAAATAAATGAGGGATTTAGAATTCAGCCCTAAAGAATCAAGGCACTAAGATCCTGATTTATAGGGAACAAGATAAGGTCCACGGCTGGCTGGGAGAATAGAGAGATTAACTTTATTTATTGAATACCTACTGGATGCCGGATAGTATATTATTAGGTTGCGATGAACATTATCTCATTTAATGCAATCTTCCTATCTCTGCAATTGTATTTTTTGATGGACCTCAGTGCACCAAATTGAATTAATCTTTATAATCCTCGATTTATTTCATACTATCCTTATTGGTCCTTGCTCGAGTCTTACTTATTTTTCTTCCAGTCATTATTTTAGTGATACGATGGACACCTTTGAACCTAAATCCAATGCAAGAACCAGAACACTGAAGGTAACTTACATCCACTCCCACGCTCCTTCCTTACCCTCCCCTTACCCACAGCGACCCATCCCTTCTCATTTCCTTGCTCTTTTTAAATTTTATTGCATATATAGAGAAATCCCAAAATATATCATTTATTTTTATTATACTTAAATTTTAATAAAAGGACTTTTTTTTTTAGCTCCACATAATTTTGCTAAGATGCATTCATAGGGTTACTACGGTATCACCGTAGCCCACTCCTTTACACAGCTATGTGATAGTCCCTTGTGTGAACACGCCACAGTTTATTCATCCTTCCTTTGAGGGCCTTTCGTGTGGTGTTCGGCCTTTGCTATTGCTCCCAGTTCTACCAAGAATAGGTGTGTGTTTCTGAAATTTATACACACACACACACACACACACATACATACATACATACACGCATACATACATACATACATACATACATATATGTCTAGGAGTGGGAACGTTGGGGCATTGTTACAGATGAGAAAACTGAGGCCCAGAGAGCTTAAGGTAGCCATTCGAGATCACACAGCTAGTAAATAACCAGATTCAGGGTTTGAATCCAGACCGCTACGAAAAACAGGAAGTGAGGGGAAAGTGAGGCATAGGGGGAGCGAGGAGTAACCAGAGTGACGAGGAACATCTTATCTTGCGATGAGAACGTCCATCCACGAAGGCGCCTGAGCGCTTTCTGCATCTGTCCTCTGTGCTTTGGCTAGCTCTGGGCCTGGTACCCACCAGGCGTTGGGGGTTGGGGGGACTCTGGCCCTGGTTCTGGATGAAATGTCACTTGGACCCTCAATCCCCAGGGCTGACCGCTCTGTTACAAAAGCAGCGAAGCTATCTGACCTTCCTAGGGCACCCCAGCCCCCTACCAGATGAGATTCTCCCAGACTCTGCCTCCGCCCGGCCCCACCTTCCCCACACACAGTGCCAGAGCCTCCCCTGTTGTTTCTGGTCTCGCCTGCCCCCCAGCCCCTCCCCAGGCACACACACTGCAGGGCGAGGCCACCCACGGAGCCATTTAATCATCTTGAGTGCAAGGCCAGCCACAGGCGCAGGCAGCAGGAAGGGCAAACAAGACATGCAGCTGCGCCGTGATGTCAGGGACCGGGCAGATGGGCCTTCAAATAAAACGAGAATCGCCAGGCAAACATGCCCTGGGCAGGCCAGCTGCTCACTGGCCTTAGGCTTGAAGGACTCACAGATCCGTGTGTATTTAAGCAATGGCGGAGCCTGTAAAACCCCTCCCCAGAGGCCCCTGGGCACAGATCCTGCCCCCTCTGGACAGGGGCCTCCCTTTTGCCCAAGGCCACAGACCTCCCTCACCCAGGCCTTCACCTTCCAAGGCAATTTGCTGAAGGTTTTAAGGGAAAGGGGGGGAAAGAGCGTGGGCCCCAGCCGCAAAAGCCATCGAATATTGGAGCCCTGCAGACAGCGGGTCAGGGCTGTCATGTGACACAGGAAGGACAGCGCAGCCTTACCTGAGAGCACCATGAAGCACTCAGGTGTTGTGTATCATCATCCCAGCGCCTGGCAGCAGGGGCTCCCTGCCAAGAGGTATCAGACGTGCTCTTGCCCTTTGAGAGTTTATATTCCAGGTAAAAAGAGAGAAAATGAACAACAGGTGAAAAGTTAAATGAACCACTTTGCTCTTTCATAGAATAGGTGGTCCAGAGAGGTCTTTTTCTTTAGGAAGGCAAAGCACGGACACAGGAGAGGTGGGAGGCCAGGGCTGAGGGCACAGCTGCCGGGGTCTGCAATCCCCTCCTGCCACTCTCATGGGGAAACGGCACGTAACCCTTCAGAACCCCACGCACCTCTGTTAAGTGGGATAATGATGCTTGCTTTGTACGGCTGTGGAGGGGACTAACAGGAAAACACTGGTGAGCAGTGTCTCAGGGAGGGCAGCAGTCCCTATATCAAGGACTAGGTGCCCCCACCAAGTTCTCTGTGATTACAAAACGTGTCCTTCCTCACCTCCAGTCCGCTTCTCTCCTCTCTTTCCTGATGGGTGGTGTGTATCTACACAGGGCGTTTCTACAGCTCTAGAGAGAGGGCCTTCCTGCTTCTCCATCCCCGTCCAGCCCCCCATACACAAGCACGAACACTCCAAAGGCAGCTGGCTCTGCTCCAAGCACGCGTCCTAGCAGAGGGACAAGGGCAGTGGGCCACAGCCCGCGATCTCTGTGGCAGCCTTGGTGCGGCCAGCTGCCCGTCTGGCTCTGGGACAGACACTTCCCTTTGGGGCAAGGAAGTAAGAGCAGGGGCAGGTGCTCCTGAGACAAAAAGACGGGACAGCTGCCAGCTGCCGAGGGGGCCCTGTGCATGGGACCGTAGAGGGGGGGCGGGCTGGGAACACGACAGGCGTCTGGGCCACCGCACGCATTCACGGCTCACCTCCAGAAGCGATGGGCCTGGACAGGCGGCACTGAACGCCTTTATTCGGAGAGGCCAGGCTCCCCTGCTTCTGCTCAAAAGAGAGGGTTTAACCCAGGCTGGTGAGCAGGTGGCTGACAGCTGCTCCCTCCACAGAGCAAGATTGTCTCGGTGGCTGCAGAGCGGGCCCAGATGCCACCCTCTGCGTGAGAATGCTTCCTCCTGGCTGAGACAAGTCCCTCCACAGAGCTGCCAGCAACGGGCCACTCTCCAGCAGGAGGGGCAAGGCTCCCCCACGTCCCCTCGCTGCCTGCAGGCTCTGTCCCGTCTCTCCTCTTAGAAGTCCCTTTATCGTAGCAGCTGCCGGCCCTGAGTCAGGACAGCAGACCCGTTTGCCCTCCCAGCCTAAGTGCCAGTCTCATCTCCCCAGGAGGCAATGCCGCCTCTCCCTGGGATGCAGGGACCTGTGCGCTGACCCGGAAGGATGCTGTCTCCAGGGCTTTCGTGCCTGGAATGTGATTATGATACATAACGTCCTAGAAGCCCCTTCCCAGCTCCCAGCTCCCCCGCTCCTTGCCATTGCCTGGGACATGCTGCCAGCTGGCCCTGCAGAGTTGTTTTAAATCATCCTTGGTTATCGCTTACAACTGACCTGATGAAGCGTTACTGGAAAACCCTGACGTTTTCATTTTAAAAATGTATGATAAAAATCATTTTTCTTAATACTTCAGCAAGCCTCCACACAGCTATTCCGTGCTCAAGGCCAGCTCTATCTTAATCTATTGCAGAACCACTGAGAACAGACTCTGTGCCTTAAATGACAATGTCCGCATCAAATACGTTTCCGGGTTTCTGCAAAGGCCATAAAAGTCAAAAGTATAATCATCATCCTGGGATGGATTACAAAAGGGCATGCTGAAGGTGCCTGATCAGTCGATTTGGTTTTGAAAGACCCTGGGATTTTTTTTTTTTTATTGCCCTTTCAAAGTCCAGCTAATTTGTTTGCATTTTGAGTGTCTCATGGAAAAGGCTGTGTGGCAAGTGAGTGATCCCTGCTATTTTTATCTCCTAGGGCACCGTGGAGTGACCCTGCCAGGGCAGGGCACCCTCCTGAAGGAAAGGAGCCTTGTTTTGCCTCTAGCTGACCGAGGTCCTGGTTTTCTGCAAGCATACCTTACGGTCACCTCCCCTGAGAGACTGTCCCCTGCCAGCGGCTCTGCAGACCCCCCGAAGAGGTGTGGGGACCGAGGCCTGCGATGTCTGCTGACCAGGGCCAGAGTCTCTGATATGTTACAGCCATGACTCTCGAGCGCCTACACATACCAGGTCCTGCCCCACGTACTGCACACACGTCCTCTCTAATCCTGGCAGCCACCCAGCCCGGAAACATAGGGGTCATTATCTCCCCTGGGCTAGTAAGAAAACAGGCTAAGAGAGGCTCAGTGCCTTCCCCAGGGTCACACGCAGAGCAGGTGACTGTGTCAGTCTCAGGCCACTGTGTCAGTCGCCGTCCTAATCCCTTGTTCTTTTCCACGGTGTGGCTGCCCTCTTTGGTGCCTGCCAAGCTGGTCTGCGTGCCTGGGGAGACGGGGCTATTTCTTCCTCCTGTGGAAGGGCTTTCCTGGAGCCTGCACCGACCGCATGGATGCGCTCACCCCACGGCAGATGCAGGCGATGGAGACCGGGATTGGGGGAGGGGGCCGTGACTCAGCCTCCCTAGGACAAACGGCAGGCTCAGAGAGTGATGGCTGAGACGCGCTGTGGGAGAAGGCAGAAAGCTGGGCAGACTGATGGTCCTCGTGGACAGTGAGTCTGAGGGCGGGGCAGGGCAGATGCACAGCAAACCCACGAAACCGTGGCCAGGGAGCCTCTGGGGCAGATAATTGGCTAATCCAATTTCCAGCGGGCTTTGCAGTGTGTCTTTCAGCCACGATCATTTTCCACCAGGCCTCCAGCCAGCTTCCCAAGGAGCCCAGATTTTCTGAGAGAGCAGAAGACAGGAAACGGACCCACATTCTCCCCCTCCCCTCTCCCTTGCCTGCATCCCTGTGAATATGCATCCCTGAGCAGTGTAGCCCCAGCTCTCCCTCCCCACGTGGGCTCCCTCATGGCAGGTGTTAAAAGCATCAGATGTAGATTTACAGCACCAGGGCTGGTCTGCAGGGGGTATGACCTTGGCTGTGTTGCTTAAGCTCGTTATGCTTCAGTTTCTCCACCCGTAAATGAAGATAGTAACAGATAACAGCATCTGCCTGTTGAAACGGGTCGAATTGTGTCCCGCACCCTCCTAAAATTCATGTGTGGAGCTCCTAACCCCTAGGACCCCAGAATGTGACTGTGTTTGGAGATGGGCCTTCAGAGAGGTGGCTAAGTTCACATGAGGCGGTGAGGGCGGGCCCTCCGTCAGCCTCCCTGGTGTCCGCATCAGAAGACAGAGAGACACCGCCGAAGGCCCGGGCAGGGCGAAGGTGGCCCTCTGCACGACAAGGAGCGAGGCCTCAGAAGACACTAAGCCCGACTCCACCTGGATCTTGGACTTCCAGCCTCCAGAACTGCGAGAAAATAAATTTCTGTGGTGTAAGCGCGCCCCCCACCCCCCGCAGGGTGTGATGTTTGCCGTGGAAGCCCTAGCAGAGCAAGACGCTGCCTCGCAGACTGGTCGGGCACGCCGCCTGCCGAAGCCTCTGAATGCTCTGCGAAGTTCCTGTCCCCTACGTGTTTTCTCTCAGTGTCCCCGCTTCTGAGTGAGCGGCCCCTCACTGCCTTCACCACTCCCCGGGCGAGCCTTCCGGTGTCTGAGCTCTGCCTCCCCGTCCTTGTGAAGGGCTGCGAAGCGTTATGTTCCTGTAAGAGGTAATTTCTTCAAGGGCCCAAGCTGTGCTGTTCTTGCCTCCACCTCCATCCAACCCAAGCGCCTATTCTATAAGAGGTGATGGGAAAAAAAAAAAAAACTTGTAGATAGAATGTTCTTTTAATGAGTATTTAGGGACTAGAGCAGGGAACCAGGTGAACAGTAGTCTCTGCCCTCGGAGTTTCTGGCTTAGCAGGGTAAGAAGGGACCTTCATCCTGTCACATCATTTGCCTTCAACCAGGAAGCAAATGAGCTCGGAACGGGGGTGCCGGCTTGTATGCTGGTGATCTCGGTGTGTGAGAAGGTACCAGCCCCACACACCGTGTGCCCGCTGCGTCCTCGTCACGCCAAGCATCTTCAGTGTTAACTTAATGTTCACAAAAGCCCCCAAGCGGTCGGCTCTGTCATTATTTTCGTTTTAGGGATGAGAAACACAGGGAGATAACTTGTCCTAGGATCACCCAACTTGTAAGAGTTAAAGCTGGAATTCAGACTCAGACAGTCTAGCCTCAGAGCCCAAGTCATCAAGAAGGTGCTGGTGATACCCTGGTCGAAGGCAGTTCTCCGAGGCTTGTGACTTTCTGTCTCCGTGACATGAGGAGGTGGGCTCAGACTCCCCTCCGTGCTGTGGAATGAGGCACGGACGGGGAGGCAGCACCCACGACAAACCCCACCCTTTCCCTCCATCCTTCAAGAGGGCTTGGTCCCGTACCTACCGGACAGGGACTAGGCCAGACCCCAACTAAAACGTTCCCACAGGAGGGAGTTATCTTGATGAACTCACTTTTGTCTCCCTCTGGCCATGGCTCTCACTTTGCTGATGTAGATAACAGGACCACAAGGGACTTTGCTGGGATTTTCTACATTTATGACATTAATGAAGTGTCCCCCATAATGTCAATCAAGTGTTTTCTATCTCTAGGAGGCTTCTGTCAAGGCCCAGGAGAGAGAGCTCTGGTACTGAGGGGTTCCAGACCAAGCAAACACTGCGGGCAGGAAGTGGAGAACCAGTGAGGGGGACCTGAAGCCTGTTCCACTGAGGAGAAGTTCAGGGTTTGGGGAAAATGTGGGACGGTGTGTGGAGAGAGCTGGGAGTGGCTGTAAGTTCTACCCCAGCAGAGGGGGGAGGGTGGGGGGCCTGCCTCTCACCTCACTCCCATGGAGAGCAGGTGTGGTGGTCCCTTGGAGAGCCTGAGAGGTGCCTCCTGACATGTGCGGACCCAGTAGACTGGTGTCTCATTCCAGCCTGGAAAATGAAAATCGTGAGCAGTGGGCTGGCTCGGGGCCCTGGCTGCAGAGCAAAGGCAGAGCAGCTCCTGCCTTGCAATTAATTCTCTAGGCAAATAAGGCCCAAATGCTTCTGAGGGGCCAATTATGGGCCTCTTGAGACAAAGAGACTGGCATCTAAGGAGCTGTCCAAGAGGGCATCTTGGCGGGGCAAACAGACTACAGCAGAGAGAAGCTGGGGTGCTACCTAGGAAGGAGCCAGCCACCAGCCAGCGTAAGAAAATATTCCTCCTTGTTGGGAGAGCTGGAAGGAGGAAGAAATCCCCAGAGGCAGGGCCCCGTCCCAGGCCCGGAGAGCCCAAGACCTGTCCCAGGGGTGTGAGCATCCAGTAGGAATCCCCTCCTCCCTTACCGCTTCTCCTTCCCTGTTCTTCTCGGTCCAGAGGACTCAGAACCTCCCAGGGTGAAGAGCAAAGCTGGAGAGAGAGGGACCAATCACAGCCCCTCCCCAGTGGCGTGTCTCCTGTCTGCGACAACCCAGGTCGCCGCCATGCCTTGCCCAGTCCACGAAACGAGAATTTGGGGTGATCATTTACATTACTAAGAGTTTTTTCATTTATACTAAAGCATTCACCTCAGAAGAAATGTCAACTTTCCTTTAAAGGCAGACTTTCTCTCATGTATTCTAATTATTTGGATTATTAAGATTGTGTATATCTCTATCTTAATGAGCTTTTACAAGCAGATACTGCCCCTAATTCTTCTCCTGTCCCATCCATAGGACCTGATCACTACACTCAACAATTCAACGAGAAATGCACACTTGTCAGGGACACGCCGATTGTATAAAATGAGTGCAGTTGTGAGCGAGACCAGCAAGCCACTCTCAGGCTGCCCCAGCTGAATAAATATGCAAACCTTCCCTCCGCCTTTTCTCTCCCTGCACTTTCCAGCAGTAGGTGGCACTAATAAAAATACCACCTCGTATTTGTGTAGCACTTTACAGTTTCAAAGCCTCTCTCATAACCCAAAGTCACTCTCCACCCACACACTCATCCCAAACCATTCCCACCCCAATTCCGCCCACACCAGGGCCACTTGCTTTTCCTGGTGGCCGGCCCCGTGCCAGTCTCTGCTGGGTGAGGCCACGTGCCCCACCCCCCAAGGAAGCCCATGGGTCGTGTGAAGCGTTCGTTCGTAGAGTCAGCCGGCCAGAAATGTGGGCAGAGAGCGGAGGGTGGCGTGTTCAGGTTCTGTTTATTATGTCTCACAGCCTTGTTTATAGTCAAGGTGAATGACATTGTTCCACTTTGCACATTAATGAAACAACTCAATGAGGACTCCATCGGCCAAGCGGTTTATATGGCAGATGAGCTGCTACGAATCTGTCGTGCACGCCGCGTGCCTCAGCTAATGCTACCGCGGTTGGAGAGCACGCCAAGACCAGCCGCCTCTTCTGTACCTGGCAGCGGGGAGGGAGCAGGAGGGGCACAGGGGGGTCGAAATCAAAAAGGGAACAGTTTATTGACAGCACCCGGCTCCCGCACCTGGGAAAGCCAGTGGCCCCATCCTGCCGTCTGCATTTGGTCCACAGCATCTTCGGGAGAGACCACAGGGGCCACAGGGACAGGAAGACATCTCCGCTCTTGGGTTCTTCCTCCACAGTCTCACGCCGAGGGGTGCAGTGGCACAGGCTCTCGATCACTGGGGTGACTCTGCCGCGTCTCTCGCTTCTAACCCAGAGGGACACCGGTTTAAAGACTGAAGGACCATGAAGGACAGCCTTGAGTAGAATGTCATAGCTCCCCCGCCTTGCTTGGAGGTGGGCACAGACAGGGTCGGGAGGGGTCCGGGCACTCGCAGGTGGGAGACCAACCTATCTCTGAACGCGCCTCCCATCCCCTCCCACTTCTGGTTCGTGGAGAAGCAGACACCACACTCACTGCTTGTCGCTCCTTCCCGCTCCTTCCTCTTCAGTCTTCCCCAGTCTCACCCTCCCCAAGCTCTCAGCACTATGGGTTCAAGCCTTTCCCTCACAGCCCAGGGCCTGGAGCACCCGGACACCCCCCCCCCCATACATAGGAGATGCCGCAGAGTTTGCGCCCTGAAGCCGGAGGCCCGCAGCCTGGGTAGGGCACCCCTTCATAGCTTCAGCTGATTCAGAGCAGCAAGTTCCAAGGAGAGCACTAGAGAGTAAAGCTGACTGGGAACCGTCCAGCTGCCCATCCCGCCCGAGAACAGAGAGGGAATGGCCGGGGCTTAGAGCAGGAACGAAACCCATGGTGACCCTGGAAGAGAAAGCCCGTAAGAGTGCGATACTCCCAGGCTGTGACACCCTCCTCTGAGGAGTTTGGAAGTTATCGTGTTACCACGATTGTTACTGTCACACACCTTCACCCACTACCCGAGTTCCAACTTCCGTGTCTCGTGGCCTTGGGGACAGAGACACCGCCTGGCAAAAAAGAGCCAAGAACACAAGAATGCATGAAAACAAACGCATGAGGCAGGCAGCCCAGGAGGCCGTCTTGGAGGAAGCACTGTGACGGCGTCAGGGAGGCGTGGCAAAGCCTCTCTTAATCTAATCTAGTCCCCTCAGCCCCTGCTGCTGGCATGCCTGCTGTCCAACAATGCGTGCGGCTGGGGCAGAGACGTGTGACATCTGGATCCCCAAGGAACAAGCCGGACTGAAAGAGCAGAGAGGCGGCCACCCCAGCAGCCGGGTTCAGGGCGGGCAGGGTCCCAGGCACGGCGCTTGCCGGCCCTGGGTGCGTGCATTCCGGCCGTCTGGGCCCTGACACCAGTGCTTCTCACCCAGCCACGTTTCTCCGGATGCCTCAGACCCACAGCTTCGGCTGCACATCACAACCACCCATGGAGCGACTCCTCGGGTCCCAACCTCAAGCTGTTCTGGGGCGGGACCTGGACACTGGGGTCGTTCAAACTCCCTAGGTGATTGTAATGAGCAGTCAAGGGGAACGGCGACTGCCTCAGACCACGGTCTTAGACTGTCTTTGTTCAGAGTGTGGTCCATCACACACCCCGGAGCCTGTTAAACATGCAGACTTCCGGGCTCTACCCCAGGCCCATGGGATCAGCCCCTCTGGGTATGAAACCTGGGAGCTGGCACTTGAACAGGTGGGGGTGCCGGAGTCTCCAGTTCAATAACAAATACTGCTCAGAGGACCCTTCCCCACCCCAGGGGTGCCCGGGGCTGTGCATGGTTATCATTGAAGGTGTTCCATTTGGGTTGCTGAAGGCGACAGGAAGTCCCACCCCAGCCCCCAAACGACTTAACACTCAGGTGGGGCTGAAAGGCTATGCAGATGGAGAACAGTCCTACAGGTCACAGCTCTGCCTGGCCTACCGCCCTGGCTTGCCCAGGCACAGAGCCAGCCTCAAGCCCAGCAGGCCGTCCGCAGCACAAGCCAGCACGAGGCGCAAAGGAAGACGCTAAGGGGAAGAAGTGGTACCTGCCCGCGCCGCCACACGCGGCGGCGGGGCTTGTGAGAGGGGACGTGCAAGAGCGGGCAGGCCCGGGGGAGGTGGAAGGTCAGGGATGAGGTATGCGCGGATATTGCTCTAGATGTTGTAAACATTGCTCTTTGTTTCGTCCCAGACCGAAATCTGGATCGGCATGACCAAAGTGCCTGAAAGTAGGCACGAGAGCGGAGAGCTCTGTGCCTTTCGTGGGAAGCGGGACATAAAGGTGTGAGGACAGCTCCACCCCACGGGAAGATCATCTCAGTGGTTACTAGTCTAATGCTCACAGTTGTCACACACACGCACACACAGAGACACACTCCATGGGAGTACCATAAACATGGCTATCACATGCCTCGACACATGGACACACGCCCACATACCCTCGCTTAGCGGCAAAATGCAGGCCCCCCCCCAAGCTTGGTCCTTCACTCCTTCCTGTCTGGGAGGAAGTCATCAGGCGCCACGACACCCCCATCTGCAGCCTTCATTCCACCAGAAACTGGCAAGAACTCTAGGCCCCAGATGAGGCCACCGCACGGCACGCGTTTGGACTTTTCTACCGGGGAGAGTGGAAGCGGTAAAAAGGCCCCTCTCAGGACATCGCTAATTTCCAGAAATCCGTGCTGTTCCAGTTTATACGCACCTCGTACGCGACAGCAGAGTTGGCAGCAGTTGCACATTTCGTATGTAAACAGTGTTTAAAATACCCTGTTCGAGAATTTGATCATTAAATTAACTCTGGCAGCTTTAGCTAAGGATGGATTTGTACCCGTGGGGGCAGGGGAAGACTACCTGATCTGACTGGGGACAGCCACTGGAGGCTCCGGAGTTCTCGACCGTGAAATGCCATGCGTCTCTTCAGCTGGGAGGCATGTGCTCTCTTCCCTCTTGGTGGTTCAAACAGACACCCCAACCCTGACTCATAGACGCGATGTGCCGTGGCAGGGCAGTGAACCCCACGCAGGTGGGACTCAAGAGCCTTCTCGGCCTTGTCGCGTGGTAGCCAAGGAAGGAAGAGATTCACGGAGTCACTGGACAGGAATGCCAACGCTGGAACGCCTGCACATCCTAAAAGGCCCATCGCCTCCCAGGGGGAGAATGCCTCAGCCCGGGTCTCAGTCACCTCCACTCCAGCGCGTACGCTTGATCAGGTGCTGTTACGTTTAGTCAGCTGGAATTTTGAAGATTGGTCATGACTCTAAACCCATCGGCTATAAATTATCCCAATAATGCTTCCTTCACCACGTTCTCTGTGGAGACCGGCCTTTTCCAAGGTTCTTGTACACTTCCCAGTCTCCTTCTGAGCATTCCTCTCCTCAGTATTGCAGTCTTACGCCAAAGCCAGCTTTATCCTGGGCAGTTCTAGTAGGTTCCATGCACCTCATTCATCCTCCAAGAAAAGTTTCCTGACACAGTTCCAAGAGCAGCCCCAGGGTACCGTGATAGCATTTTTAGGACGTCTCTCCACCACTAGATGTTCACAGTGATCTTCTTAGCCTCACGTTCAATCCCAAAAGGTCAGAGATCAAGAAGGAAGCTGCTGAATAGCCAAGGTGGCCCTCGTGAGAAGGACCTTTCTAAGGAAGCATGATCCCAGTAAGCAAGCTGGAAAGAGGATTATGGCCTAAGTTCCCATCCTCCCCCATCATAATTACATGACCGGCATGGAAGGGGGGACGGAGAGAGACAGGGAAGGTCCTAGGCACCGTCAGAGCCGTCCATGCTGTGGGAATTCGCCTCCCTTGGTCAAGTGGGCCATCAGTCTAAGAGATCCGTGATGTAAGATGCCACAGGAAGCAAGGGCAGAGAATACATTAAGCGGCGGAAAGATTATATGGTGCCCCATTGCCCAAAAGTCTACTGATGCTACATGTCTCGGTCATTCAATTTCTGGGAAACTTCTTGGAAGAATTGAGGAAGATTTGCAAGTCATCTCTTTCTTCATCGAAGCTCCACATCAGAAGTCATGAAGGACATCTCCCAAGACCCTTTCTGAAAGGGCCTTGTAGGGCGGGCGGCGGCGGGGGCGGCGTGTCTCGTGAATTTCTTAGACTAAGGAGGGCAGTGAGCACAGCTCTTCACACTGGTCCTACGAAAACGGAAGAAACAGCCAACTCCACGGAGTCTGCCCCTTCTCCTAGGGGCTACCTGTCAGTGACAGTGCTAGAAACCCAGGATTCCACAGAGACCTCTCTCCTGAACTGTGAGGTCCCAGCACCCAGAACTGGCCATGACACTGTGATAGCATATCACAGATGTGAGCCAGGGCAATGGGATGGTAGAGAGTCAGGAACTCTGACTGAGGGAGGTGTGGAAGGGGTGGAAATTTCATTGGCGTTATTTACAGACTAGCCCGGCCTAGAATCTGCCTTCTCAGTGGAGAGGGCCCGAGGCATTGTGGAGGACGAGTTGCTGACCCAGAACAGGGCATCAGTAGCCAGGTGCCACCACTAACCAAAACACGAACAAGGGCAGATGGAGCAGAGCCCCAGCTCTGGTGGCTGGGTCATGCTTCGGAGCGGCCCTTCCTCCCCTCCTCGCCCCCAGCCTCCCAGCCTAAACTCCACTGCTTTTGAACACTTATGACATTTCACATTAGAAGATGGTCTTGGTAGCGGGGGGAGGGGAAAGCCGGTGATCTCCCAGAGTCCCCATCTGAGGTCTAACTGAGCCTCCTCTGGCTTTGGGACAGCAGATCTAAGTACATTTTGGACCTCAGGAACCTGGGGTAAGAGTCTTTCTCCATGAGGCTGTGTACTTTCCCCTGGGCTTGGTCGAAGCAGGTCAGGGACGGCTCTTGCATGTTCTTCCTCGTGGCTTCTCGAGTCTGGAAGTCTATGTTTACCTGGAGACACAGACAGAGAGCATGGTCACGGGCTCTCAAGGGCCAAGGTGCCCGGCGGCAGGTCCTAGCTACGTAATAACCAGGGACAGCACCTTATATATGTATGGTTATTGCTGCTTTTCAAACTGCTCTCATGGAGCTCATCCCTTTCGATCCTAGAAAGAATCTCGTGAGGTCTGAAGACCAGATATTCCTCATCCCAATTTATAGGTAAGGACACTGAAGAAAAAAGACACTAAAAAGCAGGTCTGAAGTAATATGGAAAGTTAGTAACAGAGACAAGGCAAAACCCCAATTCACTTAACTCTTAATCCAGAGGCCTTTACAATGTCAAACAAAGAGTTAAACTTGAAACAGGTATTAATGCAGGTTCCCTGAAGAAAGTTTGCCCTCTTGCCCTTTCTTAAATACTAAGAAAACAAATGCCCTGGGGAGACACCAGGGTTAGAATGTGCATCTGTGCTCCAAGCAGCATTAAAAGAAGCCCACAGCACCCTGGCCGCTGGCCAAAGACCTTCTATGGCTCAAGTCAAAGCATCATTGAAGAGTCCTAGGTATGAAATGCACCTAAACTCACAGGTAGCCAATATTTTATAGCCAATACTTTTCTTCTGTAACACCGTCCCAAGTAAAATTTTTGTTGTATATCTCAGAACAGCAGTACATAAAAATTTATTTTCTTATTATAAGTAAGTATAAGTTATCATAAAATAATGTAAATGATTATAATTATTCATTAATAAGCATAATAATTAATATTCCACGGATGCTTTATCCCTAATACTCAGAGTAGTCTTGAAAGGTAGGTGATGTTATACAACTTCTACATCCGGGAAAATGTGATTCAGAGAAGTTAGGTAACCTGACCAAGATCGCACAGCTAGTAAGTGGTAGAGCTGAGACTGGAACAAGAATCCAAAGTGGGTGCTCGTTCCATTAAGCCATGTTGCCTCCCACGAGGAAACTAACACAGATTTGGTGGCGTCCACCCTTGCAGAATCTCTATAGAAACAGAGCTCCCGCAGGCATGTGTTCAATGGACAGACAGCTAAAGCACTCCTAATAGAGCTCTTTTTATACCAGCCCTTGGCTCTGCCCCTTCAAACGATCCCTTTTTCATCAAGAGCCATCAGAGCAGAGAGGCTCACTCAGTTCAGAAGCAAGTCCCCACGGAGCCTGGCTCAAGCCCCCACCAGGAGGGAGATGTGAGCCGGGAGCCACGGAGAAGAGCGGGGCCAGAGGCCCGCTACCGCCAACACACCTCCCTCGGAGCCTGCACGTCCACAAACTCCTCAAAGATCCTATGAGCCTTGGAGACCAGTTTTGCAGTCGACCTGGTCTTCTTGAACTCCTCGCAGGCCAGCCAGAACTCCAGGTTCTCCTCGCTGAACTCCGTCTTCAGAAAGGCGCGGAAGGCAGCCACCCCATCTGTGGATGTGGGGGGAGGCGGGGGAAGAAGAGAGATAGGGAGACGCTTAAGCTCGGGAACTGCAGAAGAAAGGGAGGAAGGGAGTCGTCACGGGGGAGGGGCCCTGGCTGTCCAGCCCCGAGTGCTCCCGGCCCCAAGTGCTCCCATCCCCGAGTGCTCCCAGCCCCGAGTGCTCCCGGCCCCGAGTGCTCCCAGCCCCGAGTGCTCCCAGCCCCGAGTGCTCCCGGCCCCGAGTGCTCCCAGCCCCGAGTGCTCCCGGCCCCGAGTGCTCCCAGCCCCGAGTGCTCCTCCGCATCCTCGTGGGGACTTTCCTCCTGGACACACGGGTGGTCTCAGAGGCAAGCCCTGCTTCCCCTCCAAGGATCGCAGTGACAGGAAGGAGAAATGTTTAGGAAACCACAGTAATCATGAGTATGGGAAGGCCTGGTCACTTCTAACCGGCCTTCAGTGGTCACTGTGTGGCCCCTAATGCAGAGCTGACTGTCCCTTGGGTCTACCGGTGAGTCTGTGTTTCTGATTAGACTGAAGTAATGCAAATAATCCATTCCTTACCATAATCCAAGTCAAACACCCTGAAAACAATCCCATCTGTTATAAGACAAACTAGAGAGAGGTATGAATTCCTCAGAGCAAATTCTCCACTAGGACCAGAATAATGTCTGAAGGTAAACGCCCACTGAAATGCAGCTGGAAACACCATTCCAGCACACGAATATGGTTCCTAGCCTTTTAAAACACCTTTGAGGCCCCATATTTTGATGGTTAATTCCATTGATAACTTATTTTAAAAGATCTTGCATACCAAATTATATATATTTTTAAGATTAATTATAACTTTGTACTAAATGACTTAATAATGAATCCACCCTTCCATTTTTATTAATCATGCATATTGCCAAACAAAGCCTCCAATCAGAGTAAGATGAGCAGGGGTACCACCAGGACATAACATTCATTGATGACCTATGCATTCAATGAGAGATTAGGGGAGGGGGCTGGTTCAGCAAGGTGGCCCCTGAGTGGTGACTGGTCCACACGTGACAAGAGCCATGGATACTATTAGTGGGCGCAGGGAGGACCAGAGGACCACAAGCCAGAGGCCCTCTCCTGCTGCCTTTCCACTGTAGTCAGGGGGTACAAACGAAAGAGGGGTGGAGGACCCAAGGCGCTGTGCATTTATCTAAAAGAGCAAATGCAAAGTGACTTAGAACAGGGGTCCCCTCCCCCAGGCTGAGACCAGTATCAGTCAGAGGCCTCTTAGGAACCTGGCCGCACAGCAGGAGGTTATCAGTGGGCTATCAAGTGAAGCTTCATCTGTATTTGCTGCTGCTCCCCAGAACTAGCATCACTGCCTCAGCTCCACCTCAGATCATTAGGCATTAGATTCTCAAAGGAGTACCAGTCCCTGGTGCCAAAAAGGTTGGGGACCGCTGACTTAGAAGAGTCACTTTGAAGAGCCTGCTGTTTTAAACCAGCAGAGATTTAATTCCTTGAATGGGAGAATTTGTTTGTTGTTTGTGTTGTACTTGTTTTGCTTTTCCTCAGGTGAAAACAGGTGCTTGTGAGCAAGCTGCATCCAGTTCCAGAAAAAGAAAGAAAATTATCTTTCTGCCTCCCTCAGTGGTATAGGTGAAGTAACCCAGCTAAGGAGACTGGCCTCATGCTGGATGGGGTCCAGGCATTATCTCTTTTCTCTAAGTCCCAGCTTTGTTGGGTCTTTGTGTGACTAAAGAGATAATATCTGCAAAACAATCTAAGCGATGCTCTCTACTTTTTCCATTTTGTAGAAAACAGATGCTTGGAGAAGTGGCTTGACTGAGTGCGCACGAGTAATTATATGCAGCATTAAAAACATATAAGGTATGCTAACTCCCAATCCAACGCAGCAATGCTCCTGCCATCTCTGTTCCCTCACTCATTCATTTGCCCATTACCTGGCCCGGGCATTCTCCTAGGCACAGGGAAGTTATCACGGAACTTGAGGTGGAAGGGCAATTTGAGGCAAGAAAACATAATTATGGGAATCATGGTGTCCGTGATTAGCGACACGATGGGGAAAGCGGAGGTTGCTGTGAAACCACCCAGAGGGGCACTGGAGCCCGACCGGAGGCGGAAGGGGAGGACTTACAGGAGGAGGAAGCTTCTGAGCTGAGATGTGAAGCTGGGGAAGGAAGCTAAGTGGAAGCAGGAAGGGAAGATGGGGAAGAGAATTGCAGGAAGGAGGAACCATGTGAGCAAAGGCCTAGAATTAAGAAACTTTATTTAACCAGAAACTAAATGATGAGTAGGAAGACAGGTATTTAACAGTAACAATAAGAACGATGCTAGCAATCACTGAGCCTACTTATAGGATAAACAGATACCAAGAGGCCTATGGAAAAGCCAGAGAGGCAGACAGATGACACGGCACTAAGAAAGGCCAGGGGAGCGAATATTTCAAGGTGAAGGAAGTGGCCACCGTGTTCCAGTGCCACTCACAGGTCCCGCTAGATACAGCATGAGAAGTGACAAGATTCAGCAGGCCCCTGGCAGGAACAATCTTAGTGGTGTGCTAGGGGTCTTAGCCATACTGTGGTAAATACAGTGGAGAGTGAGAGGGGAGGAAGTAGAAAGAGTTCATTCAGATGTCTCTTGCATGAAGGGAAGAAAAAGATCAGACAGCACAGCAGGTGAGGAAAGAGGGGTTTTTATTCTTTTGGGTTGTTTGGGTTTTGGGTTTCGTTTCTTTCCCTTCCTTCCTTTCTTCCTTCCTTCCTTCCTTCCTTCCTTCCTTCCTTCCTTCCTTCCTTCCTTCCTTCCTTCCTTCCTTCCTTCCTTCCTTCCTAAGACAGCCTTGAGTATGTTTAAATATTGATCTAGTCAGAAAAGACCTGTTAAGCAGTAGTTGACGTTAAAGGCAAGTGTTTAATTGATAAAATGTTGCCCCCAGGAAGACAGAACAGAATTATGATGGAGGGAGGGAGACGAGGCTGCATGTGGACGCAGGGAATTTTCTGGTCTGGGTGCATGAAAAAGGAGTTCCTATCCCATCTCAGCTGGAGAGGGAGTAGGACGAAGGGGTAGCGGGGTTTTAGTTTGATTGATTTATTTAGGATCTGGGGCAGGGAGTTTTATTTATTTACCATACGCCATGCCCTCTGCTGGGAATTTTACAGACAATTTATTTTCACAATGCTGATCCGTAGATAGTATCACTCTAATTTTCCACAGGAAGAAGCAAAAGCTTACAGAAGTTGGAGACATTTCCCAGGCGCACAGCTGGCAAGAAGAGCCAAGTGTCCCTACCAGGTCCATCTGATGCCAAAGCAAGGCATTTCCAGATATGTTTGCAGGGAAAGAGCAAAGGAAGAGAGAGAGTAGAGATGCAAAAAATATTATCTAGAACAGGCAAATTCTAGAGGAGAGGGATTAAGAAGTGGAAGAACTTGTCTTCCTTTAAATCAAAAGGAGAGAAGAAAGAAAGGGGGGTGAATGCAGAGAGAGAGAGATGGTCAGGGAAGGGGTGTACTGGAGGTGAACAGCAAGTTGAACAGCCTTGCCCTTCTTTATAAATTTGGGGTGTAGGTGGTCTGCCTCCATGTGCTAGGTTTTGGGGCTATGGTATGAGTAAACTAGATGAAGTCGCCACCTCACAGAACTAGCAAGGGAGTCTAGTGTAACAGACAGTAGCAATAATTTAAAATAATTTATTGAATAGTCACATGTGCAGTGTGTGCTGTAATGGGGACCCACTTAAGAACAGAAAGAGTTTGGAACAGCTACTTTGGAAAAATTAATAAGAAGGTAAGAAAAAGGCAAACAATTATAAGGATGTAGATTTTAGTTCCTGGAGAGGGTTCTGACACACCAGGAAGAGAGCAAGAACCTTTAGTTTTGGGGTACACGCATGATTCAAAGAGGGGAACACTAGTTCCAGGCTAGTAAATATATCTTGAACTTGGAGAAGAGCAAGGATTTAGGACCTGGAAGATTTAGGATGAGGAAGAAGAAGAGAAGGATAAACAGGAGGTTAAAAAAAAAAGTTGAAGTGAGAAATTTTAAAAACCACCACCACAGGCATTTAGTGACCACTGACCCTGGGCCAGGCGCTGCACCAAATGCTTTATGGACCTTATTGCATTTGCTCCTCATAGCAAAGTTATAGCATTGGTCCTGATATTTTTGCCATTTTGTGGAGAGAAAAACGGAGCTCAGAGAAGTTTAGTAACGTTCCCAAGGTCACACAGGTAGTTAGTGGCAAGGACGCCAAACTACAAAGCCAGCGTTCTTATGGGAGATGGCGGTCCAGTCTCTGCTCAGTGGCAAGGCCCACTCGGTGCACGTGGGAGTGGAGGGGAGGGACTGCCAGCCCAGCGCCAGACAAGGAGGCCATGAGTAACACCACGGGGGGTGATGTTTCTAGGAATGCTGACAACAGATGAGGTGGGGAGAAAGTGAAAAGTCGCTGAGGAAGGCGGAGGAGTATCTGAGAATAGAAAAACAATGTGGAGCAAGGATGGGCATGGGCAGCAGAACTCGACTGGATTATTCTGAGAGCAACCGGGACTGTCTCAGCAGGGATGGGGACTGTCTCAGCAAGGACGAGGACTTGGAGCAAAATGTCTGGTGAACTCACAGACAGCTCGCGATTATCCGGCAGCTTTTCTGAGGCAGCCTACCGAGCCCTGCCAGTC
This sequence comes from Macroglossus sobrinus, assembly GCA_004027375.1. Classification (NCBI taxonomy): domain Eukaryota; kingdom Metazoa; phylum Chordata; class Mammalia; order Chiroptera; family Pteropodidae; genus Macroglossus; species Macroglossus sobrinus. The sequence goes on along the minus strand of PVKZ01003877.1, from coordinate 84,189 downwards.
CCACCTGAGCCGCTGTCTCAGTCGGGACCACGAGTTCTGATCAGAGGCAGCCCCATACTTAGCTCTATGACCTTGGATTGCACGTTCAGGATGACTGAGTCTCACCTGTGGGATGAGAGGGCTGGATCTGATGAACTCTCCCAGATGGAGCATCATAACTTAGACGTGCTTGCATCAGACACAACTCTCAGCCGACAGTTTGACATCCTTCTCTCCATCAGCATCATCACGTCATATATGGATCAAGGACTTGCCCCAGGCCAAGTTCTATGCTGTCCAATCAACATATATCAGCCCACTTAATCCTTACGCCAATCCTATTATCAAGGCGGAGGTCCTGGAGTCAGACAGCTTGGGTCTGAGTCCTGCACAGCCTTGGAAAAGTGCCTCAACGTCTCAGAGCCCAGGTCTTCTCATCTGGGAAAGTTTAAGTGGAAAGTCTATGGTCACGTGGCCAGTAAGGGGTAGAAAGTGGATTCAGACACATTTAGGTGACTTCAGAGCCACTTAGCCTATCTTCCCTCTGGGAACCATTGGTGGGCCTCACATTATCATTCTCCAAAAGAAGGATGAACAATGACTCCAAATCCGACAACCATGCTGAAAGAGGACCACAGCAGAACAGACGTGTCATGTGGCTCACAGAGCTGGGATTCTCTCGCAAGAGGACACCTCTGCCATCACCTTCCCTGAGGCCACTAGGTACCACGGATAATCTGGAATCTGCCTGAATTCTCTTACCTCCCGCAGCGCTGAGACACACTCTAAGCATCATTCTCCAGATGCTGTGTCTTATCACAGAGTAGACAGGCGCATGTGCCAGCTATGGCCTGGGGATGCTGTACAAGCATGGCTGAATGACCTTGTAAAGCAGGCGGCCTCCTCCCAAAATATGGCCACCGCTTCCAGGGCAGACTTCGGAAGAAGTGGGAGGGGAACCAAAGCAAATATGACATTTGCCTTTTGCCTGAGATTTCAAGGGAAGAGCCTGAGGCAACCCGGGGACCGAGGGGAGAATGGCATGGGAGGGTCTGGACCTGAGCCACAGCAGCATCTGGGTACAGACTGCGGCAGAGACTCTGAAAAGCATAACAGCCTTGCACAGACTGGCCTGCCGCAGCCCTGCTCCTCTCCTCGCTCACCCCTCCCAGCCCCAACCTCCCCGCTCCCTTTCATATTTCCAGGTTCCAGGGCGGGCTCTGAGCAAGGCAGGCATGGAGGACTCTGGGCAAAGAGAATCTTCACCAGGGAACAATGGAAGTGAGAAGGGGGTACAAAGGCCCCTTCCTCAGAGCAGATGGCCTCAGGGGGCTTCTGTATGCAGACGCTGGTCCCTCCCCACCCACCCCCCTTTCCTGCTTCTGTGACCTAGCAAAGGAATCCTGTGGGACCAGGGCCGGCAGGATCTCTCCCCAGCTGTGTTTTTTCCTTCCTTCCATCACCTTCTACTTCTGCTCAGCAAGATTTTCATCTGGTCCTCTCCCTGACCCCTCAGCATCTTTCCCTGGCTCTCTCCATTTCCTTCTGTCCTCTGTCCATTTTCACCCCCTTTTCCATCTTTCCCCTTCTCTCCACCAGGACCCGCCCCATTTGCTTGTTCTTAAACTGGAGCTGGTTCAAAATGCAGGATGCCGGTTTATCCCTGGAAGTCTCATGTGCACCTACTGGCGTCTCTCAGCGTTAACTGCCTTGCTTAGCTGAGCTTCCTTTTCCGGGGCCCTGATGCACCCCCTCCATGCACCACAGATGCTGTTTCATCCCCTCCACCCAGGGAACTGGAGTCCCCCCTCCACCATCCCCACAGACAGGGGGACAGAGTGACTTCTCTCTGACGCCTGAAGCTATTCTGCCCGGGATTGTGTCCTGACACACACTAGCTAAGTGCGGCCTTGGGCAAGGCGCTAGCCTCTCTGTGCCTCAGTTCTTGTCAGTGAAGTGCAGGCCCTAACAGCTCCTGCTCCATGGGGCTGTGGGGACGATCCTGTTTACATAATCCCCGTAAATAGTGCACATGGCCTGACACTCAGACGGTGAGTGTTCCATGCGTGTTGGTGACCATTATGCCTGCACTTCAGTGGTTTAAGGAGTTATCACACAGAATATGACATGCATATACCCAAAACCAATCCTGATCACTTAAAGGTGGTGAACAGTTTATGAAATTGGGAGAGAAATAAAAGGATCTGCCTTTTTTTTTTTTCATTTCACTTTGGTTTTCTTTGTAGGACCCTCTAAGAAGTCCAGGCTCTAAGAACACATTTTTTGAGATTAGCGTCTATCTAGTCACAGAAGGGAAAGGCTTGGGTCCAGAATTCCTGGAACACTGGGCAGAATATTGGCGTCCTACTGAGCATGCGCACAACCTCCAAGAACACATCCCGTGGCCGCGCACGCTGCCTGCTGCCGGCATTCTCCCTATGGTTCTTTGATGCGGGGTACTTACATAAGGAAGGAAATTGGGTCACTATGAATGAGCAGTGCAGCTGGTGCAGCAGGGAGGGCGGCTTAGGTAACAGTTCAAGGTCCAGGAGCCCTAATTTAGCTGGCATCGGGGGTGGGCTTAAGCCTAGCTCAGTTCCCAGCTTTGGAAAAATACAAGAGCACAATAATAATTTTTTTTTTTTGAGCTCACTGTTTACCAAAGTACAGTCCCAAAGACCAGAGCCCTCTCGCATCCCTGATCAAGTGGAAAAAATAAACTGGTGAATGGGTTTCAAGGTCAGACAGAGAACAGGAGAAGAAAATACATGTATAAAATCCAGGATATATATTCTAATCGTGAAGTCAAAACCGTTTTCATTCAGAACCAAGTTCATGAATTTAAAATTTATGATGAGAATAGCGTCAGGATCAAAGGCTTTCTTTTGAGTGATTGATAAAATAAACAAATAAATGTTTGTTTTGAAACATAACTGGGGCTAAGGAAGGTTTAAGTAGAGAAATTATCTAGAGAACAAACTATTTCCAGTTACTGGCATTTATTGGCAAGCAATCGGTATGCTAATTAGACTTCTGTCTTGTAGTAACATAATTTTCTTCAATGATCTCTCCTTCGTTGGTGTGTACATATATAGCAAGATGATATATTATAATAGTAGTAGGACGTGATGGTTGGTTGTTGGAGGCTTTGAGCCAGAAAGAACACGGAAGGTCTTAGGAACAAGGAAATGGTGCAGCTTGGAGGTCGCATGGGTTCTTATTCCTAAACAGTAAGAACAGCCTGGGTCTTACAACTACTATTCCAAAATTTATCAACCAGAAGCTGAGTCAAGCCACGGCAAGAGTAAGCGAGAGCCTGTATCTGCAACTGCTATAAGATGTTAGCAAGGAAGTTGCCTGTTAAATGAGAGGCAAACACTTGCCCATAATGAGCGAAAGGGTAGCATTCAGAAGTGACTTTTTTAACACCAGAGAAGTATCATAAAACTCCATGTCCACACCTCTACAGTCTGAATGATTTCATAAATTAAGTGTCTGGGAATATTTGTCTTATTGGTTTGAACAAGAAGACCACAGGGAGTCTCAAGGAGGGGACATATCAGATTCACCTACTGGGCTTTTAAAAACTACCTCCCAGAGGGGTTCTCTTACCTACGATGAGGACGAACTGGGAATGGATGCGGAAGGGCTGCCAAAACTTCATGAGGCAAAGAGGGTGAGGTATTACGGGATTCGAATAAGCCCTCCTGTGCTTCCAACACTGCCCACCCCACCAACCACCATTATCTGACCCCCAGCCGTCTGGGGGCACAAGAAATTGACACCATCTCCAGCATATAGGAGGCACAAAACGCCTGTGCTCTCAATGAATTAATGTGTTATAACAAAAATAATAAAACAGTTATCTCCTATGGAGTCTCTCTGTGTATAAATAAATCATCATGCTTAGCCTTTCACAACTATCGTCATATTTAATCCTCACAAGCTACGTCTCGTCGCTCTCTTTTACAGATGAAAAAAGCAAGGTTTACAGAGTTTGTGTCGTTTGCCAAAGGTCACGTAGCTGGGCAGGGACAAGACGGGTATTGGAGGCCTGTCCAATTGCTTTCATTCGAACATTTTTCAACAAGCTTTTAATAGTTGCCTTTTATAGTCCACACTCTCCTATAAAGGGTAAACGGACCCACGTTCCTGGGTGCAGGTGAAAATTACAACAGTGTAGAGAGGATGACAAGGAGAAGAGAAGTTCCTTTTCCACTTACTTCTACTCCACATATTTCTATCTAATGCTTATCCTCAACTTATCCAGAAAGCACCATATTTATTTCCACTGCAAACACCCTCCACCATACCTGCTACATATGTGGAATCTGCGATACACAGATGACCTACCGTCAGAGGGATGAGCTGCCCGAGAACTCTGGGAAGCTGTGATGCAGTCTTTAGTGTGTGTTTCGGAAATTACAGACCACCTGCCCCACCGAGCACTAAACCGAGATGCTCTAGGTTCATGCTGGTACATGCTTGTGTTTCAGAGCAGTGCTTTCCAGGCATCAGTGGGCAGAAACGTTACTGGAGAGCTTGAGGAAAAACAGAGAGCCGGGCCCCATCTTCAGAGATTCCGATTCAGTAGGTCTGAGAGACAACCTAAGAATTTTCATTTCTCACCAGCTCTCAGCAGGGTCCAAGAAATCCTTCCTTGGATCACACTTAGAGTTACACTGTTCTAGAGTCTTTGGCTGAGAGAGGGATGTGGGGTGGGGTGGGCTGAGCAATAAATGGAAACCTGATTTCTAAACTGTATAATCTAAAGTTAAAGACTATTTGGATGAATAATTAAGGAATTTCATGAGATGGTAATTGTAGTGTTCATTTGTTGATGTGGAGTTTCTGCTTGGTGGCTGTGTGACCAGGTTAAGTCATTATATTTTTCTATATCTCAACTGTTATCCCAAAAAAAGGCTAATTTTTAAAAATTAAAAGCCTTTTGATTGGTCTCCTTTTCTCAGAGATGGATGCTAACTCTGAAAATGCAAAAGAGCTTTCAACTGTACTATGCCACTGATGTAGCCTTCCCTGGGCCTGGCGGGGACAGGTCAGTGTAGACCAGCCATGCTCCATGCAAAAATAATGAAACAAAGCCAAGGACCGAAGAGATGCCTGGGCCGAGGCGCCCTGTCATCCAGGTGTGGGCTCAGGCTGAAAGGGGTGAGAGGAAAGGGGAAGGAACCCTGTCTACACCTGCACCTTAAAACTGGAGTGAGTCCAGCTTTTATGTCTCAAACACAAAGGAAGGAGAAAGAGAGAGAGAGGAAGAGAGAATCGATTCAGTTAAGGACCAAATGTCCCACTAAAAGCTGGATGAATAACAAGCATATGCCTGAACATCGCGAGGAATGAAAGCAGAGACACATAATTCGGGGCCTTTACTCTCCTGGGTATGAGCCGTAGAGACAGAAAGCCTTCTGGGGGCATGCGTGCGTGCGCTCACACATGCGCACACACACGCACACATACACACACACAGGTGTACACGCACAGCCTGGGGGGCAGACTACGTGCACAACTCAGACACCAACTCTCTAATTGCCACCGGATGAACGGGAAAATGACGCCAAATTAACGCACGTTACAGATCCTTCCCTATCTAATGAAGCCATCAGCGATTGTAATTTCATTTTTCATTTGTTAGTTAAAAAAGAGAGAGCACTCAGCAAGTGATTATCTCCCAGACCTCCGTGGGTGCTTCTTCAGCTTTGCACTTGCACTTGTCAGCAAATGTGATCAGAAATAAAACTGCTCCAAATATTTGCCCTCCAGATTTTTTTTCAGGTTTAAAAAATAGTGAAGTTGCTTTCTTTTTCTTTTTTCCCCCCTGGGATTGGAATCTGCGAGGTGGCCCCTGCACCGTGGGACTCTACCAAGGAGAGGAAAAGACATCATAACAGAGGTGCCCGGATGCTTCAGCCATTTCGGCAGGAAAGCGGTTTTACATAACCCTGCAGGCAGCGCTGACTCAAACCACCTGCCCTAAGGTGACTAGTCACTGCCAAGCCTTGCTACAGACAGCCTTCTCCAACAAGAAGGCAGAATCGGATCCAGCCTCTGAGACGTCCTAGTCAGGTCCTGCGCAGTAAAGATGAGGGCTTCCGTCAAGGCTGCCCAGCAGAGCTGGCCCAAAACCTTACTACCAGCCCAGGTTCTTCTTCATTGTGCAGGAATACGTTCCATGATTAAATGGAAACAATGCCCTAAACTGAAAAAAGCAGCCTTTCTGCCCCCAAAAAGTGAGGACTTCTAACACTGCCGGATAGAATCTAAGAGGAGCACGGATGATATCTGAAATCTTCAGGCCCCCTCGCCTGCAGTCAAGCACACTGCATGATCTCTTGTGGTATTTGTACGCATGTCCGTTTCCTCAGAAAGTTGCACTGTCCCACCAGGGAGGGACTATCCAGCCGTCAGCCAACCAAACGCTCAGCATAGACTTTGTACATAACAAACATTTGATGCACCTCTTTAAAAATAGATGAGTGCCCCAAACACCCAACAAGGCAAGGATGGCAAGTATACTCTGTGGATTGAAAAATAATTATCTAAGTTTTCTGAAATAGAAAACTCGAGGAGGACAACTCTCCTAAGTATGGAGAAGTACCTGGAAGTAAGTTCTAGACTAGTGCATGTTTTCCTGGAGCCCAGGCATCCAGTGATTCTCCTTCCTTTACTTTTTAGGACATTTTGTTGTCTTAATTGAAAGCCCTGCACACCTCTGATCAACCGCTGTCCCTCCTAAGGGACCAGCACACACACGCAATCCCTGCGGAGAAGCTTCATCAGCCCTAATTGAATCACAATACTAACCCAAATTAATTAGACGTTAGAAAGTTGGCAATGCTCTTGAAGGTAACCCCAGCTCTGACTCCTCCACAGCCTTCACGGGGAGTAAGTGTTCAAGTTCCAAAACCTTGAAATCCTGCCATTGACCCCTGAACTAAGAAAGACCCTTTTCTTCTCAAAGACATTCACTCCATTGGCTTTTTATTTCCATGCTGCACGGAAATCCAAACAGAACATCGGACTCCAAGAAGCATCGCGGAACTTCGAAGTCTAAGAAGCCTATTTCTGTAGTAGTTTTCCAGAGAAGCAACCTGGCGTCAGCTTCTCGCCCCTTAGTGGAATCTCCAGCTCGGCAGAGTGTCACAAAGTTCCCGGAAACCAAAAGCATCCCTGACAGAAGCAGAACCGAGTGTCTTCAGGTCTAAAAGCCATTGAATCAAACAAATAAAATTAAACCTCTGAAATCTCCAGGTCTTGCCACTGCAGTAACACAAACATACTCAAAGCTTCCGTCCATTCATTTGACCACCAAAAACTGTCTATAACAGCTTAACGTTAATAGTTGGCAGTAAAATTTGCAACTTTACTCTCAAGGCATCTTAGTTTTGCCTTTGATAAGTAAAAGCATCATTTAAAAAAGAGATACCACCATATTCTCTAAAACACCTTTGAATTGAGAACCCAAGCTGATCCAAAAGTGTCCTCCTAGAAAGATCCTCACATCCGGGTGACAGGTGGCACACAGGTATTTCTAGCCCCGTTTTAGAATGAGGAAACAGCCTCAGGGACTTGGCCTAAGTGAGTCAGTCATGAGCCTGAAATAGAAATGAAACTTCAAGATGACCTTGAATCGAATCCAGCCAGAAAAGGTGTAAACTGCTAGTGAGCCTTATTTCGCCTAACCAGACTCCAGAAAATAAGTCAGAATAGCCTCATAAAAAACAGGCATTACTGTCAAACCCTACGTATTATCATACATATGCCATTACTTTGGCAAATGAGCCACATAAGCTTCTGTTTGGGGGTATAGCCATATGTTATATGTGCTGTCTCTACGCTGCCTCATTTTCCTTCCTAAGTGTAATCCATAGACACTAAAATGACTACTAGTCTCACGAAATTACTTGCTACAATATGTGCTTATCCTTGGTTTTACATTTCATTGTAAAATCTAATAAAGAGTTTTTCTTCATTGCTATTAGGATCAGCGGCATAGTCAGAGGAGACTGCCCGTACTGTTGAAAGCAAAGCCACTTCTAAAGACATCTTCTGAAGACTGAGGAACCACTCAATTACCTAGGAGCTGAGCCGGGTCGAAATTGAGAACACGGGTCTGACTACGAACCAACGCCCTTCAGTTTGTCGGTCCCCAATTCAGTGGAAACACATTTCAAAACTAGAAGCAACTCTTTTGCTCCCAGATCAAACAGGACTTCTAATATTGACAACAAGAATTCAAGAGTTGCAACAAATATCTGTGTGAAACCTTCTTGTCTCTTCAAAAGCCCCTTCTCGGCCCTGCTTCCCCACTCCCATGGATCTGATGCTCCTCCAGTGAACTTGAACTTGCTTGTGATGAGAAAGAAAAAAAGACAGTGCTGAAAAGTCTGGCCACCATCAAAGTGCCCTTCCCACAGGGAAACATGCACTGCTCTCTCTGCTCTGTGGGAGACGAACGGCATAAAAGATGAGGAGACGGGAAAACGGAAGAGGAGCGATGGCCGAAGTGTGTCCTAGCAAACCATGCACCCTGCTGCAAATTGAGGGGTGTAATATAGCGAGGGCAGGAAACTCCCCAAATAAAAAGCAACAAGAAAATCAAAACTGCCAACTCGAGCAAATAACAAAATTCGCAGACTATTCATTACACTGAGAGTAACCCGAGGCTCTCCAGTGGTTTGCGGGGAGGTCATTCATTTCGTAAATAAGATTTGGGATGGACTCTCTCCTTCCTTTGGAACACATCACTCCAACCCCCTAAGCTAAATCCTTTCTTGCTAAAACCTCTGAGAACATGAAGGCTCCTTGGAACCACACCTTCAACCCAGAAAACAGAAGAGAAGGCCCTCTTTCTATTCCATGTAAATTATGTTTTGTTAGTTAAATGCCTGTCTAGACAGCAGGTTCCGTGAGGGCAGGGACTGGGGCTGTCGGGGACACCTCGCACGGTACCTGGATCATGGTGGGCTTTTGGTGCACCTCTCACTAAAAAGATGATTTTCCATAACAGGATGAAACCTGAATTCTACTTACACTTATGGGAGAGAAGCACGTCAAAGGAATCTGCCCACCTTGTGGCTTCTTCCGTGGACAGTCTCCTAGAAAACAAGAAACGGCCCTCGTGAATATTTCTGAAATGACCACCTCTCCTTTAACCACCACTGTGGTTTGCTCAGGAGAACAAATCAGAATAACCAGGGTCAAACGAAGACCATACCCAGATCCCTGAAATTCTGTCACTGTAAATTTGTATATTCTGAAGTAACTGATAGAAAAAAATCCCAGGATTGGAATTCAGTGAATTTAGTATATCGGCTTTCAGCCTGAGAAACAAAGCTAAGTAAATCCATGATTTAAAAAGGTTAAGATAACAATGAAAAGAAACTGATCTTGGAGTCAGAAAAGTTAGGCTGAATTCATGAGTCTTACTGTCACCTTAATTTCTTTACCTCTGTAATGGGGACAAGTATACCCATCATGGGACCCGTGCGGGTTAAATGAGGTAACATCAGTGACATCCTGTGACCCAGCAGCTCAGTAGAGGCACTGAATCCAGGCTATCTGAACCTAAGCAGACTTTGACAGTAGATTGGAGTGTTTGATTCCAAATCAAGGGCTAAGACTGACAACTAAGTAGAATCAAAAAATGTCCTCACCACAGCTTTGTAGGAGTGGTGGGTAATCACGGTTTTCTGAAAAGGGAAAGGAGTAAAAAAATATTCTGCATTAAGTCATATGTTTTGAAAAGGAAAATAAACATTCTCTCACTCATGTCCAGGGACATAAAAGAAACTGCCAAGAGGCAGGGGATCCAAACCTCACTAGAGAAGACTGGGTCCCATGGCCCTCTGGTGGGCACCCAGGGGTGCCCAGCGCCCATGCTGCTCACTACTCACTTCAGAGCACGGTTGGGTTTGTCGGGAAGAATCGCTGTGAAATCGCTACACGAGTCTGACTTGTGAGACAGGCATCCTAGTCGAGTCCTCATCCCTTTGTTCCTGCAGCAAGCACAGGGGCAGAAGGACGGGGACTGTCGTGATCACAGCTGTCAGCTCCACAGAGGGCCCCCGGAGCTGCCGCCGAGGGAGCCAGCACTGCCTCCCCCCACCCCGTCCTTCCCCGGGCGGCCCCTGAAGATTTCATGAACAGGAGGAGAAACACCTAGAAGATCAAGGGACACACTCACTCCCTGTCTTGACTACAGGAATAGTAATAGGTCCCCTGCCCCTAGAGGCCTAATGCTTTTTAAAGCTGACATGCAAGTTGATGGTAAGTCAATGAAGGTCGTTAGCTTGGAAGAATTTCTAAATTAGGATTCTCTGTAGGGAAAGGAAATACGCTGATGACAAAATAACAATCCACACTTTGTTCACCCCTTAGGAGCACAAAGGGGCAGCAGCAGCAGCAGATCCTGACCACAAAGCTCCCGAGGAGAGTAGAGGCTGCTCGTATGAGACACGGGTGCGTATCAGGGAGTCTCAGAGCACTCAGCACGGGGCTTCCAGGCAGGTCGCTTCCCACTCAGGTCCTTCCCACTCATCCCACAAACCTGGGGATCGACAAGAATGGCTACAAGCCAGCAAGGCCCGACGCCTGCGGGTGAGGACAAGGGCCACTGGCCCACGCGGCCACGAAGAACCCGTGTCCCCTTTGTCGGTTCTTCCGTTTACTTAACCCAACTCTAGCATTCCTATTTATATTTTGGGTTATCGCCATCAGCACGTTTGAAAGTTTAAGGTGCATGTTGCAAACTCTCACACATTGTATTTTCCTAAGGGCCAGACACTTAAATAGTTATCTGCTGCGGAGAATCCAGTGAGAACTTATGCTGATGTCTCTTTCCGATTCCCAACATCAGCCCCCTTTGACTTTTAACCAGAGATTGGCAAACTACAGCCTGGACGATTCCCGTTTGTGCAAATAAAGTTTTATGAGAACACAACCACCCCCCATCTGTGTGCATATTGTCTGAAGCTACTTTCAAACACATGGGAAAAATTGGGTGGTTGCAACACAGACCATATGACCCTAAAAGCAGATAATATTTACTTCCCGGCCCTGGACAAAATAACTGGTGACCTCTGACCTTTAGCCGTGGCAACCCCTCGCATGGAGAGCAAAGGTAAGTAGGAGGAATTTGGTATAACAAGATCAGGACTTAAGAAAGACTTATAAAAGGGGACTGCCAGGCCACATTGGGAACAACTTCCTGCGGAAATGGTCCTAGAAGATGTCACACCCCATGTTAAGGGGAAGTCCCTCTAGCTTGGCTTCCCATTTCTCTTTTCCACAAATCCTAGGCAGAGACACTAAAGGGTCATCCATTTCTATCTCTTCCTTTTACTTGAAATAGGTTTTTATCCCCAGGGTAATTGTTCACAGAAATCTAACAGATGACTTAGTGGGTTGGGTTTATATTCCACGAGGAGGGACGTCTGTATTCCACAGCCCTTCTCCGAAGAAGGAGCCTCTTAAGGCTGGAACACCCAAGTTCCCAGAAACACCGCCTCTCCTGCAGAAAACTGGGCCCGCGTGTCCTGGGCTACCTACCGCCCCTCATCTCGGCCAGGCGCATCGCGAAGCCATCGACTTCGTGACATTGAAAAACATTGACCACTGCCATCCTCTCTCCTGCGACAGTGAACAGCCGGTGTCCACTCGCTCTTACAAATCACAGGGTGCTCTGACACCAAGGCCATGCAAGCAGCCGCTCAAGGGCCCTCCCGTCATCCCCTTCCGTGAATTCAGGTAAAGGTGGTGCTCAGGCCGTACCGCAGGCCGAAACCTCGGTGCCTCAAAACCGACTGTCATCCAAAGGGCAGGTCCGTCCTCCCGAACAGCAATTAAGAGGATTTCCCAAAACAGACAGGTCCATGCAAGCCACCTGACAAGGTTTTCCAGCAGGGGCCAGGAGAAAGGGTGCTACTTGTTACCAAGACAACAATGATTCTCCCAAATGGTCCGTAAAAACCTTCCACAAAATATTCTTTTGGACAAAGTGGTTTTGATTTTCCACCTTGTCTAGCTGAGACTTGAGTTATATATAACCTTTTAGTTAGATCTGAAATAACGGAAGCAGAAGCAAGAATCAGAGGTTAAGTTTACTTTAAAAAAAAATGGCTGGCCCTCATCTTCCGTCCTTGCCCCAGTAGCTCACAGAGGTCCCTAGATAGCTCAGTAGATGCTCCTGCAGGTAAGCCCTGTCGGTCAGTGGGAGCGCTTGACACTAAGGTAGGTCCTGCTTGCAAGGTCATAGCTTTGCAAGAAGCACCCAGGGAAGGACAGTGCAGTGCACACAAAAAGCCTGGGGGACGGATGCAAGTAGCCCACCTCTGGGAGGCTCAAACAGCAGGGGGACATGAGGAGGTAGAGAGAGCAGAGGGGCAGGCGCAAGAAGACAGGTGGGCATCCGTTACCTGCGTGGCATCAGTAAGGCGGCCATACAGGCACCGGCTTACGGTTAACCCTCCAGCAGGTGTGTGGGCACGTCAGGGTGGGAGGTGAGACTGCGGGGGCACCGGGGTTTACCCTTTCACGTCGTCTCACCTAAAATCAAAGAATCTGCTGTGAGAGGGGGCCGGCCTCCCTTATCCTACTGGGCTACAGATCCTAGTCAATTCCGCTGCCAGTGGAATACCTCCCCCCACATACCCCATTCCCCAGAAACGTCTACTCGTCCTGAGCCAGGGCAACCAGTCATCAAAGATGGACAAGGACAAATTATTGGGTGGGTTCACACTGTTGCCTGTTGGTCAGGAGCTTCTACTTCCCCAACGACTGGCCACCAACCATAAAGTGGGACACATGCCCCAGGGGAGAAAGGCATGGGCTTGGTGAGCCAAAAATTACTGTTCTCTTTGTCTTACTCGTGTGGGGCCCAAGTGACCAGCCAGCCAGGGGTGAGGGTGGGTGGGCGGGGGCAGCGCTTGCTCCAGAACCATGTGATTGGCTGCTGTTCTGATTCTCACCTCCCTCCAAGGCTGGAACCTGTCTCAGAGGTGGGAGTGCGTTAGCCTTGGGAGGGCATGACGGGAGGAAGGTGGGATCACTCCCAGGCAGGCCCGCCAGGCACTGGCACCACCCCGGCCTGCTCCTCTACAGGGAGCACGGACAGAGGCTGAGGACTCAAGTATGCGAGTCACTCTTTCTCGCCCACAGGGAAGCTGCCTGACCCTCCTCAGCCTGGGACTGGCTCGTTTCTGACCTGAGGCGGGAAGGACATCAGGGAAAGGGGATCTAGAGGTCAAGGGCTGATCCACGGACAATCTGTCTCTCCTGAGGGTCCATTCTCTGGGCTACAAACCCTTTGTTCCCACAAAAGAGAACTGATAGGAAGAAACACGTGAAGACAGCAGCCTATCCATAAAGGGATCCCCTGGGGAACCCTGACACCAAACATAGAATCCATTTGAAAAGAAACCTAATTTAGATAGATAAGGCCCTTACAAGATTCATTTAAATTATTTTGATACTACCTGGAATGTTTCACAAAGACTTTTTAAAATACCTTCTCTAATATTGCCATGATTAATAAAATAAAATGATTGCTTCGTTAAAACTAAAAAAAAAAAAAAAAAATGAGGTAGACTGCACTTAAGGCTCACCCCCAGGCCCCCTGATAGCTGGGCCATCTCCTTCATCTCCTAACCCTACGTTTACCTGAAGACAGGAAATGCAAGCTCCTTACGGCTTTAAGGGTCTGTAGAAACCATGACTTGGGGCATCTAAGCCTTGTTTTCTCTGCCTTCTGGGATATAGCCCCAGATGAGGGGCATGCCCCTGCCCATGCCTTCATTATCCTGGAGCTGAGCGGAACAGGGGACTGCCACCCACGGAGACAGCAGGCAAGGTCGTTTGGGGCAGGTATCTATCACCAGGCCTCCTGTCACTGCCTCGTCACTCTTCCCGTCCCCACTGCTAGCCCACACGGGCTTGCCGGAGATGCTCAGATGCCTGCTTCTCTCCTGCATCCAGCTCTGCCCATCAGGGCCCCTCAGACGCTCCGCCGCCCCTTGGATTAGCTCGGCCTCGGAGCGCATGGGAGAAGAGTCTGCAGGGTTCTCTGACCCCGGCTTCCTCGTTCCTCCCAGGACCCTGGGGCTCTTATTCCGTTTGGCCTTTGACTTTGGGGGGACAGAGTTTAGGGTTACCCAGAGCCCAGGAAGGCCAAGGGTGTGATTGCACCCACAGCACAGGTGCCCTCCTTGGTGGACATCAAGTTACAGGTGACTCTACAGGACGGGACATAATGGAAACAGGATACTCGAGGAAAAATAAAAGGCTAAAAGCAAAGAGCAGTGATTTATGACGAGGGGAAGAGAGACTAAGAGCCTCAGTGAGGAGAAAGCAATCAATATGGAGAGGCAGGTTAATTAAATATGGATAATGCAATCAGCCCACACGGGCACCCGGAGAGGAAAGAGAAAAGCAAAAGCAATACTCACTGTCGTTGACCAGTCCTCATGGCCTGCGGGTCTTTGCCAGCGGGAGGGTCAGAGAGGCTGCGGGGTAAGGAGCTCTGGGGAAAGAGCAGAGCTTTCTTTTAGCAGTCAAATCCTTGGCGGGTGAAGGGCATGTGTGCAGGAACACGCAGGCACACGCGCGCACGCACACACATCTACACACGCATGCATGCACAATACGCCTCCCACCACTGGAGCCGGGCGGCAAGCGCCCGATGGAAGCTCCTCTCTCTGCTCGTTCCAGCCGGTAAATCCTGAAGCAGTCCACACCCAGCGGGCGGCGGCTCAGCCGCGGGGCACGGTCTGCACACCCATCCTCACTGGCAGGATGCGGGAGGCACCCCGGAGCAGGACTCGCCTGGCACTCCTCCCGCACCTTCCTCCTCGGCTTCGCTAAGCTGCTTCCCTGGTCCTTTGGCTGCAGCTCAGGGAGAAGTCCCCACAGCCCAGAGCCGCCTCCCTCTGCACCCAGAGGCTGTGCAGGGGGCAGCGAAGCTGTAGGTATTAACTCTTTCCAGCCAGCAATGTGCTGAGATCTGAGTGTCCAGAGGTCCGTCTCCTAATGAGCTCTTCCGCTGGCTGAAGGCTGGTCGCTGCTTAGGGAGCAGGGAGCATAAAGATCTTGCCCCAGACAGCTGCTGACAGCAGGAGCCAAGCTGAATCAAATCTCCTAATGAGCCAGGAGGAGGGGGGCTGTCTTGCTGGGTGTGATGTGATGTGATAAATGCAGAGAGCAAGAAAGCTACCGGGCAGGTCACACATCTAAATTCCACCCCCTTCCTCCCAGTTTCCATTGTGCTGCACTGCCGAGCCAAACCACCCAGCCCCAAAATTAATTACCCCCACCCCCCAGGTCACATCTCGGCTCTCCCCCTTACTCCACAGAGGCATCTCTCCACTCCCACCCCTCGGCACCAACCGCACCACTCCGCACTTCTTAATGAGAGATTTCCACCGCCCCAAACGTGTCTATTTCCAACTCTGTGCTCCTGCCCCTCACCTGGTTTTTCCTACAGTGGAAATTCACCTCTCTCCCTCATCCATCACCTAGCAACTTCCCCCTCCTTGCATTTGTTACAGAGTGAGACTTTTCCCTTTGTTCTGCCCAATCTGCACATTATCCCTATTTTTCTGTCTGCTACGTTTTTTTCTTCCAAGCCGCCTTACCCACATGGAACTTCACACTGCCTGCTCATGTCAGAAGGAGGACTCCCTCTTCCTGCTTCCCCTAGTGCAGTAACTCTCTGAGTGTGGTCCCTGGTCCCGCAGCATCAGAATCACCTGGGTATGCCTTAGAAATGCAAATTCGCAGGCCCCACCCCTGGACCCACAGACTCAGAAGCTCTGGAGATGGGGCCCTGCCTTCCAGGTGATTCTGATACACACACGTTCAAGTTTGAAACTACTGACCCGGGATAAAGCTTAGCTTCTCCGTATTCTGCTCGAGGTCTCTAAGGCTGGAACGAGCTCCGAATGCACCCAGCCTTTGCTGCAGGGTATTTCCGAAACCCAGAAGACACTATTTGCTAGAGGCGGCAGACGTCTCTGGGGCAACCAATGGCTTTTTAATGAAGATATTAGATTCCATCTGGTAAACCTCTTATAACGTAGAAAGCATTTTTGTGTATCGCCACTCCACAACTCCAAGCCAGAGTCAGAGATCGTGTTATTATCCCTGTTTACGGATGAGAAAACCGAGGCTAGAAAAGGTGGCATCCCTACGTGACACGATTCCTAAGAGGCGGCTCGAAGCCCGGAACGTGTTTTCCGGTGACTGACAGCAGAGCTTTTTCTACCACGTCAGGCCGGGCCCCAGTCTCTCCTGGCAGAGCTACTGGTGCATAACCCGAATTCTCGCAGTGAAATGATTCTGCCACCACCACACGTCGCCTGGTGATAGGATGAATCAAAATTCTGATGCTGCCTCCACAGTGACTCACTGTCTCTCTCTGAAAATGTCCACGGTGCCCCTCTGTTAGGTAAAGGGAACTCTGGGTTATAAAATGAGATGCCAAAGAAGTGTTTTCCATTCTTCTAACCGCTGTCTCTACCCTCGATGCAAGCTAGGTTTAGAATTCAGTTGTAAAGACAATCCTCACTTCTGGACATTTCTCAGGCACACGATAGCATACAGGTAAACTGGTGAAAAAATAAAGCCCATTGGGCAGCACTCCCCTAACCTACGATAAATTCACACCATGAGGTGGACACCCCCCTCAGATTCCATTCACAAAGCTAATGTTTAATGAGCGTTTAGTATGTGCCAGACGCCTGCTAAACACTGCACTTGCATTACTGTCTTTAACTCTCACAACAAAGTGACGCGACCTACATCTTTATCATCCCTGCTTTACAGCGGAGAAGCAGAGACGAGCCACTGGTAAGCGGCGGAGCTGCTGGCGGACACCCCACGAGGTGCTTGCAGCCTCGGCTCTGCCCTGCGCGTTAACGCGAAGGTAGTGTCGTCAGTGACTCCTCCAACGGTGCTAAGGTGGTGGGCAGAGGTGTCCTGTGAGTCTCGCGGTGCCCGGTCTGGCACCCAGGGTTTAAAGGCCCTGAGGAGACAGGGTGGGGCTGCAGATGGGCCCAGGTCTCAGGTGGAGGCCGAGCGACCTGAACCAGACATCGGCATTTTCAATTAGCATTCAGAGCAATAATGGAGCCACAGGAAGTCAATAAGCCAACCGAAACGTTTAAAGAATAATATGACAATAAAGTTTTAAAAAGAAAGAACAGGGACATAAAGAGCAGAGGGACAAGGGTGTGTGGACATGCGTCTAGCATGAATAAAAAGAGAAAACCAAAACTGGTCCAAACATTTTTTTTTAAACCAAAACACTCCTAGACACCAAGGAGTAACCACACAGCACCCTAGTTTGAGAAGCACAGACCTGGTACAGGCTCCCTGCCCCCTCAGGGGGGGACTCTACCTTAATCTCCCTTCCTATAGAGCCAGGTGCATAAAGAATTCCAGGGGGGAAATTAAGCTGAACGGAGGGTGATGGCATTCTAGCGTGGTCTCCCTTCCTGAAGGAGAAGGACAGGAAAAGGCAAGCAGGTTGGAGTGCTGATGAGAAAGGCACTCGCCTACTTGCGCTTGGAGCCCAGCCCGGGGATACAGAGCTCTGACCCTTTGCTGGGTACCGCTCCTGACTCGCTGGCTGCAGACCGGGACCAGGAAGCCTCCACTGGCTGCGATGCATGGTCTTTCCCGGATAAAACAGTCATCACAAGCCCTGCTCTGGCTTCGCCAGCTGCCCTGGCCCTCCCGGCTCTTCTCAGTCTGCACTCATCCTCCAGGCACCGGCCCCTGCTTCTCTCTAGGATCAGTGTCTTGGTCCTGCCTGTCTTGAGCTCCAGGTGGCTGTTCTAGAGATCTGACAGCTCCGCCCCTCTCAGACCCCGCAGAGGCCGCTGCCTCCGCGTCCTCTATGTAATCATCTTTAATGGACTCCACTGCAGCGCCTCGTCCTGCCTGACAGTCCGATAATTTGGTCCCATTTACCTGTCCAATTGTGCATGTGTGTGTGTGTGTGTGTGTGTGTGTGTGTGTGTGTGCTCGCGCGCGCACATGTGCGCTCACAGCTCCTTCTCAAAACCCAATACCTCCAAGGTAAAAATTCTCCTTTTCAAAGCTTTTTCAGAACTTCCTCGGTCAGAAGGAGCGTCTCCATCCCGACACCAACACGCCGCCGAGCGACCCTCTGACAGCCCCGCGTCACGGTCTGTAGTTTGCCCCTGTGATGTGTTTCCTGATCCTCCCAAACGACTGCGTGCTCCAGAAAGATTCCACCACTCACTCATCTTGCCATCGATGCCCATGGCCTCGTACGCAGCAGGTATTTAATAAACATCAGCTGAACTGGATTTTGAGTTCACGAAAAAAAATTCTGGAAAACTACCAAAGGTTCTTTATGGCAGAAACACATTGGAATTCCGCGGACTCTGGGTCAAGGCTAAGGTCAGCCTCCTGCTACGGACACTCGAAGGCAGTGGCACCTGAGGTGTTTGCAAACTATTGTTCCCAACAGCCCGGTCAGGGCAACCTGGAATTAATTGAGAGCAAAAGGAGCACCTGGTGTCATCACACAGGCCACAAAAATGTAATTAAATTGAAGATAAAAGGAATTAAAGTCTGCGATATAATATTTTTAAAAGCCATGATAGTAGTGGAGGTTTATTGCCAAATGCCCCTTCTGTGTAGAGTTTATTTAATCAACGTACCACCTAGGATAATACCACATTAAAAGCTTTGAATAAAACGGTCATTCAGATATTAGATTTGAATTCTGGTCAGTACTCGAAAGCTCTCCGCAAATCTTTTAAAAGCAATTCCCACTTTGTAGCTTCCTAGTAACAGGAGAAACATGAATCAACATATGCTGCATTGATTTGGGGTTTCCATGGAGACTGGAAGGACACAGGGACGGGAAGGACAGAAAGAGGCCACTTGGCCCAAAATTCTACTAAAATAAAAAAAAAAAAAGCATCTTGGTTTCATTCCTCTGAGCATTAGCAGCCTCATTTCCTGTTCATCCGTTCGAGCATCGGATATTTGATTTCTAATAAGCCTGCTCGGCTTCTCACAAGGAGCAGCAGAGGGGACGTGGAAAGAAGTCAGCAGCTGAAGTTACGGGCCCCTGAGATTTGAAGACAGGACGGAAGAAGCACAGGATCTGGAATCAGAAGGAAAGGCCCCTAGTCCTGACGCCGCTGTGAACTAGCTCTTTGACACCAACTACCCTTGCTGGTTATGCGATCAATAACGAACGCGACCAAGTCCTTTGAATTTCAATTGCCTCATTTGTAAAGCACACGTTCACACACCTGCCCTGTCTATTTTTCAAGGTGATTTTAAGAAAGAAATGAGAGATGCTGAGAGGGAGGAAAATGCTCTGTACGTTCTGGTCCACTGTACACTATTATTTGGTGATGCTCTCCGTTTCCCTTTAGAGGGGATTTTTGCCAGGGTGTGAGTACGTGGGGGCTGCAGCGGGGAAGAGATGGCTTATTTAGAAGAGAGTAGACTGACCTGGAAAAGAGATGAGTGGGTTTGACAGCCCTGAGCTTCAGTCCTTGCTCCCTAATTTTCCAGAGGTGTAAATGGGGGCAAGTTACTCTCTCCCTCTCTGAGTATCATTTTCATGATGGGAAAAACGCATATCACAAGTCTTAGGCTTGTTACAAGGATTAAAGGAGATCACATAATTGAGTTTTAGCACAGTGCCTGAGTAAGAGCAAATGACTTTTTAGTGTGAGCCACTATTTTTAGGCTTATCGACTGTTTCGTCATCTGTAAAATGGGAATTAGAATTCTTGCTACTTCTCTACTTTGCCTAGAGGATTACTTGGAGGATGTCTGCTCAGCTCATTGCTAAGCTATTTGGGAAAAATGCATTAAATAAATAGAGTGTTATTATTTAAAGACTCATCTTCCCCACTTGCTAACCAAGGTGATACAAAAATGCATGAAACACATAAGGATTTTCAAGCTTCTTGGTGGATAGGAAGGTTGTGTAATCTCTGTTACTTTTTTCATTTTCTTTTCTTCCTCCTGAGCTCTCATTTGTCTCCTTACCACTCACTGGAAATGTTTCTTCTTTCTATCTTCTTTCCTTTCTTCACTGTCTTTATACTTCTAAGTGTGTTCTAGAAGGATTTTTAAAATTAAATTTAGGAGGCTTTGGTATCTAAACTGCCACTGTTCCCTAGGTCTTCTAAAATTAAATTATACAAACACGGGGGGAAATGACATAAAATCTGTAGACACGATAGGATTACAGGACTGTCTCTCCAACCACAGTCATGAGTGTTAAAAAAAAAAAAATCTTAGAAATACATCAACCAAAGGCAAGATATGAAATTTCCTTTGGACCCTGATTCAAATTTAAAACCATAAAAAATATCATGAGACAATTGGGGAAATTTGAGCAAGGATTAGACATTCATATTGGTGTGATACTGATACTGAGGTTATTTTTTTTTTTTGTAAGCATCCTTATATTTAGAGATACACTCTGATACACTTGGAGTTGAAGTAATATGCTCTTTGGGAATTGCTTTAAAATCATTTAAGGTGGGGAGCGTGGGGTGTTGAAGCTGGGCAATAGCACATAGGGGCTCACTGACGTGTATATATTTGAAGTTACGCATACAATTCTTTTAAATAGTGCGACCAGTGACGACATGTGCTTCAGGAGAATGATCACATGAAGCCTAAACTATTAGTGCAAAGAAACTGGAATATAGAAGAAGGGGGCAATCCAAATGGAAAACCATTTCCCTTATATTCTGCTGTCAGTTTTCTTCCCCATGTCTAAATCAATTTTCAGAAAAAAAAACAAAACTTATTATTTGACTCCAAGAGAGAAAGTGCTAAAACTCATAGAAGTTTAGAGCAGGTATGATTCCTGGATACCACCTGCGGAAACTAAACTAATCATTTCCCCAAGGTCGTATTTCTTTTAGGCACAGCCAGGACTCAAGCTCAGTGCTCCTGGGGGCAGAACCCAACTAAATCCTTTCTCCCGAATACGGAGCTGCCAGTCTACACATCCAGGATCCAGGACAATAAGTCAGCTTGGATGGGGATACAAACGATGACCTTTTTGCTTACGTCCCAAACCTCTCCATTTTGATTGTAACCTCCACCTTAAACAGTGAACTCGGTTTTTACAAATTAGCTTCCCAGGGGCCAGATGGCTTCTGCGAAGGCAGGTGATGGGCAGGAGGCCAGAGTGCAGAGAAAGCAAAGGGCTCGTGCAGCACACACGATCCTGCCCACACCGACAGCCCGCTCTCCTGTTTCCTCAAGATCATCAAAGTCTCGGTACAAAATAGCTCAGCTTCCTTCCCATCTTCTCTCCTGCAAACCATTCCACGTTTACACGCATCTTTACCTCCTTCCCACCACTCTCAGATGCGTCTTCTCAAGGTGCATCCCTCCCGAGGGGGCCTTGAGCCCATCCTTCCCTACTTGCCCTGCCTTCTCTGCTCTCCCCTCTAGCTTTATTCTTTCCTTCTCCCGTGTAGAAGAACACTCACAAATGAAACTCAATGCTCCAAAAAAATTCTCTTCTTCATTCCTCCCTATGTCAGCAAAGTCACCTGAAAGAACCTTCTGTTTCCCCACTTCCTAGCCCCTCCTTGATCCTTCACAACTTGGCTTCCGTCCCTCCCACGCCCCTGACATGGCGACCTCCATGATCTGAGGTCCAGTGGCCCGATGGCCCTTGTCCTCGTGGACCTCTCTGTTGCCCTTGCCACAGTGACCACTCACTTTGGCATCGCTGCTCACTTGACCCCTTGGCCTTACACTCTCCTACCTGCCCTTCCTCTTCGTCTCCTTTGCCGACCACTTCTCCCCTTCCCACCACATAAGTGCTGGGATTTTCCTCTAATTCTGGTCCCTCTCCCCATTGTATAGATTCTTATAGCTCATGGGTGGCCCGAACACACCCCTTGGAATTCCCGCAGGTGCAACAAATGCAAATATATCTAAAAATGGAGTGCATCACATCCCCTTCTTTTCCTGACCCACTCCATTCCCCCACCCGCCCCACCCCCGCCACACGTACACACAGATCTTGGATTGCTCTAGAATTCTGGTCTCAGTTTCTGGCTTCACCATCCACTGAATAACTCAAGCCAGGAGGAGAAAGAGGGAAGTAATGAGAGATGACTCCTTTTCCCTCATCTCCAATAGTCAACCAAGTACCAAATTTTACTGATTAAGCTTCCTTCCTAGCTTTCACATCTGTCTTTTCCTCTCCATCCTCGATCCTCACCTACCACTGGTCCACAGTGTCCGGCTCACGTCCTTATGGTCTTAGGTCTCTGTGACCCAGCCTGCCTCCGTTCTGCAGCCAGAATCACCTGTTTAAACCACAAATGCGACTATATTCCCTTCTCTCACAAGATATCAGCCCCCGCCCAGAGCCCAAGATAAGTTCAAGCTTTAGTAAAATTCCCGCGATGTAAATTCCCCAAGGCCTGGATCCTGTCCACCTGCGAGTCGCCCTCCACTCTCTCCCTGGCATGTGCGTCCTGCTCCAACAACTCCACGTTGTTCACAATCTTGCACACGTGACATGGGCTCCGTGTCTCGGGGCCTCGTTTCTGCCATTCCCCATGCCTAGTCATCCTTCAAGCCTTTCCAGACAACTTCCTCCAAGCAGACTCCCCTGCACACCCAGGTTCTGGATGCACTTCTCTACCGCTGTACCTGGCACGGTTAGCTGTCTGCAACTCTCTTTTCCTAACCAGACTCTAAGTCCAGCAAGGGCAGGAAAGTGAATCTATTCGTGTATTCATTCATTATTCAACTAACAGTTAAGTATAGCCTATGTGTCAAACAAAGGTACATTGCATTACATAAGTAAAGGATATATTTTTCTTCTCTCCATCTCCAACACCTAGCATAGTCCTGGCCCCAAGAAGGTACATGTTTGCTGAACGTAACTGAACTAGTCAGGTTCAGGTGAGCGAGACCACGTTTGGTGCAGGATGCTGGCCAGAAAAGGCAGTGTGGAGTCAAAGAAATGGCATAGGATCCATGGTCAGGTGACAAGGGTTCAAGTTCTGCCCCATCAAGGCTAGGTTATCTTGGTGTAAGACCTCACTTCCTTATCTCTAAAATCAGAATGACTTAGGCGATGCTGACTTCCTGTATTATTGTAAGAATTCAGTGAGATATAAAAGCCCACACGGATTGTAGGTTACTCAGCCTTAGGAAAACGTGAAGTCACATTGATGGCATCAGAGTCGCAGAAGGCAGAGGCCCAGCACCCAATGGAGATGGGGACAGAGGCCGCGGAGGCAGAGGCAACAGGGTAGAGATGGAGAAACAGTGGGGAGGCCTAGTTTTCAAGGCCCGGGGGCTGAGATGTAAGTGTGAGGCACTGCCACAGTTGAAATGGGCTCTCTCCTCCCATCACACAGTGCCAGGGTGCCGGTTATCACTCTCTGCCCCTCAGTAGGCAGTAACAAAAGCTTTACCCTTTGCCATCAGGGTCTACAGCTGTGGACAGAAAGCAGCTTCCACAGGCTCCCGCTCCTCTGACTATAATAAGCTTTTTCTAATCCTCCATTTTTAATGACTTCAGCCAATGGCTTTTATGGCCTCCCTTCCCAGCCCCACTCTGCCCAGCCACCTAGAGTCACGAGAACAGGAAGCTCCACAGCCATCAGACCCAGGGTCGGGCCTGGCTGCAGCAACGGCAGCAGGAAATCGTGGAGTGGAGATCCAGCCTCCAGGGAACAGCTGTCCCCTTGGGATCCGCTCCTACCTCACGGAGCCCTCTGGGAAATGAGCCTCCTTGCTTTCGGGCTCCGCCGGGTGCACATCAATGCCTGCACCGGGGGTGGGAGGAGGGACCAGAGCTGTGTGGGTGCACTCTGATGCACAAAGATGCTGAGCAAATTCTGACACTTTTCCTTGAGAGATAAGGCCTTAGTTGGAATCTTCCTTAAGCCATTCAGCTTTTCGGAGACACATCTCCTTTCTAGGACCTTTTACAGAAGAATCCAAAAGCCTTCTGGTAATTACAAACAGAGCCGCTGATAAAGGTCCTGATGAGAATGCTGATGCTTCCTCGACAGTGAAAAATATCCTAATCCTCAAGACACAGAGGAGAAGTGAGGAGCGTTCTAGCATCTTTGGAGATACAGGTGTTTGGACAAAGAAGAAATAAGAACGCACAAAACAGAGAGCCTGGGATAGGATCGATAAGACAGAAATTCTAAGCCATGAAGTCATTACACACAACAAAATTGGTGTTTGTATGGCACAGTCACAACCTAAAAAATGCCTTCCCTTCTTTAGCTGGACTTGATCAGGTTTCTTAACCTCTTTTGGGCCTCAGTTTGTTCTCAGCAGCTGGGAGGATTAAAGAGCATAATGTAGGGAGAATATCTAGCAAAGTTGCCTGGTGCTTCTTGATAACTGGGAGCTATCATTATTCCTTTTAGTCGACCCTCATAAAAATCTTTGGAGGTTAGCTGGGCACTTATTGTGCACATGTTACAGATTACAAAACCAAAATTGTTCAGCAGTCCTGAGTGATGGGCCCAGGGTTATTCAATTCATGGCCCAAAGGAGACTGGGACCACCTGGGGCTTTTCCACATGACACAACACCTAAGCATATTCACCTGCTGCTGCTGCTGCTGCTGCCCCATCCCTGAGACCCATAGCTGGAGGTTCTATTCATGGAAATATGATAGGTCTTGCTCAGTCCCCTGGGAGTACCTGGCATTTGCGAAATGGCTATTGTGGCTAACGAACCCCGTTCTTCAGATCAGAGTTCACTGACCCCTGGGAGAAAGACCTTGGTCCCCTTAGCAGGTTTAATTCAACTGGAAAAAGACTCTGAGGATGTTTTCACTTTCCTAGGCATGTTAGACACTGTGTGAAATTTTGTTTTGTTTTGTTTTGTTTTGTTTTAGTCCCCAGGAGCTGCTTACACTTGCCTGGGCCACAGGGCACACACTACAGGATCTAATCCTCATACCTCCCCCTCTCCCCGCTCCTGCTGACCTTCCTCCGGAAACCCGCTCTAAGGATGGAGCAAACAGCAAATGGTTAATAAAAACCGGTTTGCTGCATTGACTGAGCGTTCATGGAGCTATCACTCCCAGAATATGAATCACAGCCATCACCAGCCTCACACCAGGTTGCATGCTGAGAGCTTTGAACTTTCCCCCAGCACTTATCTGATCTGTGATAACAGTTATTTCACTCCTCCCCTTTCCAGCACTTGTCCTGTCTTCCAAGAAACCATAAGGTTTTCCAAATCTGTAGGAATAAATCGTCCCAAAATAACCCAAGGGGGCAGAATAGGGTAGGCTTCCCTTCTTATGTCATTAGATTGAAAGCAGCTCAAGATCAGGATCTGTGAGGATCTACAAGGATCTGAAAGCCGGACCTTCAGGATGTCGTCAAACGATGGACCGAGACTAAGTGGATCTAACACAGAAAGAGAAAAGCTACTCTTGTCCTCCATACCCCTCAAAGTCCCTACCTAGATGGCTCTGAGAAGGACCCATTTAGCTGATGCCAGGGACTCATCGTCTCCTGTAAGCAGCAACTATGCCCTTAACTCACCGCTTAGAAATGGGTGACCTGCCCCACCTCCTAAAAAATTTTAACTCCATGTCATGATGGAAGTTAATTAGACTTATTGTGGCGATCATTTTGTAATATATACATGTATGAAATTGTTATGTCGTATACCCGAAACTAACAAAATGTTATATGTCGATTGCATCTCAAAAAAATAACCCTGGTCCCAGCAAGTCTAGTTTTAAGAATTTATTTAAAAAAAAAAAAAAAACAATTCAGAATGTGAACAAAATTTTAACTATGATTTCATATCATCAGACTTGTATGACATAATAAATAATAAAAATTTGGAAAAATAGTTTTTTAAAAAAAGAATTGGTGACCTGCTCATGGACACGTTAATTAATTCGACGGTAGGAGGCCCTTCACAATGTATCCATACATATACCAAATCATCACGTTGCACACTTTAAACATATTACAAATTTTATCTGACAATTCTACTTCAATAAAGCTGGGGGAAAAAAGAGATCGGTGACCTGCAGTGTATTTTAAACTCCCTCCAGCTCACTGTGGCTGTGAATTCTTCTGCATGGGAATGTGTCACCAGTACACCAGAGTCGTACACGCTGGCTGGAAGCAAAACAGATGCTGTGCGAACTCAAACTGCTGTGCAGGCGACTCGCTTAAGACAACAGCAGAAAAAGATCTGAATGAAACTAAAAGAGACAGTGTCAGAGTCTAGAGATCAACCTACGGCGTCTTCAGAGTCCCTGAAAGCAACCAAAGGAAGAAACAGCATCCCTTTTGGACCAGAAAGCGGGTTTCAGAGCACCTGGGGAGGTAGGATCAAGGAGGAGGGAGAACAAAACAAGATATTGGCAGCTTGGTGCCCACTGAATGGTGCCCACTGCAGAATGGGCATGTCCCTGCACCCCTACTCTTGGCAAGGATGACAGGCTTCACCAACTCCGAGGAGCTCTGTCAGAGAACAAAAGAGGATCACGACAGGAGGACATGCCCTGAGGTGCCCCATACCTCCCAGCAGGAATCGAGGCTCTGGACAGTCAGTCAGTTCGGGGACCCCCTCAGGCCCTGTAGGAAGGAGCTGCTCTCTTACCTGTCTGATGGTGGGCAGTTCAGCTGGGAAGGTGTGGCTGGCGCAGGGCCCGGCCGGGCATGGCTCAGCGGAGCCCTGAGTGACAGAGTCAGCCACCTCCTGGTACATGAGAGAGGCTGGCAGAGAAGCAGCCACCTCACCTCGAGCCCCTAGCAGAGCAGCTGAAATTTGCTGCTCCCTCTGGCGCCTCTCCTCTCAGGCTTTGCATCTCCTGAACAGGGAAAGAGTGAGTGGCAGGGGAGGGGGTGGGGAGGCAGAGGGAGGGGAGGGGGGCACTCTGACAGATGATGCGCACTGCCAGGCAGAGTTCGGGGGAGGACCGCAGACTCCAGCAGGATGGCACTGCCTGTGTGTCTGTCCCACTGACAGTTCCCTCACTGGCAGCTGCCTCTGAGGGGCCAGCTGCTCTGGAGAATTCAGGGAGAGGCAGAGTGAACAGGGGGTGCAGAGGGCGGAGGTAGGGGAGGGAGGAGAGCCTCAGGGTTGCACCCGGGGAAGGAGGTGAAGCAGGTACTGGCATGGAGAGAAAGGATGACCTGCTTTGGCTCAAAACCAGACCAGGCTGCAAGCATCTGCTTTGTGAGGTGGTTTAAGGGAAGGACAAAGCCACAGACTTCTGGCTTGCCTTCAAGGTTATCTCTCTCTCCTTCCACAACCAACAGGCAAGGCCATGATGGCTTAGTAATTTGGAACGGCTAGGTAATTTAGATCAAGCACAGCTCCAACTTTCTCAAACACGAGAAGAAAAAATAGGCATGAATGAGTACAATGCACAAAATGTTTGGTGTTATTTGTCACTCTACGCTGCAGGCAAGCCTGAGTGCCCTCTCTGCCATCTGCCCAACCTGAACACAGGGAGGGTGTGGCAACAACAACACAAGCGGGAGGGGAGCCCCGGGAGGGGATGGAGAGAGTGTGTCATGTGATGCTTCTGTCTGTAAAGTTCCATGTGGATGGTCAGGGGCAAATCCTTCTGGAGAGGTCGGGCTGGTGCCCGAAGCAGCTTCCGAGAGTGAGGGGTCACCCTTCGCCTCTGATTCCAGAGTCTCCTCGCCCTGCCACTCACATGCAACGGGTTCACTGCACAGGCCCCGAAGCTGACAGTCATCAGCTCTATTTACAACCACAGCCAGAGAAAGAGGCTGACAGAGAAATAAACAAACAGTGGAAGCTGGAAAAGACCAAAGGAAGCCACAGCTGGGGAACACTCAACAAGCGCAGTTAATGACGGAAAAGAGATCTCAAATAAGGGCCCTCTCGGGAGGGAGGGGACAAGATGCAGAGGGATGAAGAACCAGACTGCGACAGATTTCTAGGGAATTGTCCTGCCCAGCTGCAAGCTGGTCCTCTTCCTCCAGGCCGGTCTCCTGAGGTCTGGACAACCACGGACCCAGATGGCCCCTCGGGGGATGGCTGCTATGCTTAGGACACTGGCCCTGCAGAGTGCTCATCATCACCATGTCATGGCTGTGTGAAACATTTGCACCAGTTCAACAAAATCAGGTCAATTCAGCAAACAATTGTTGGAGTCCACTGTGTGCTGCGGGAGATGCTAAGATGACTAAGACATCTTTGTCATGTCTCAGGTGATCCAGAGGAGGACAAAGAGATTAAATAAGTGACTCTAATGCATGAATAAGGGAGCTAAGAACGCAAATGGTGCCCCAGAAACGCTGCGGGGAGGGGAGAGTCAGTCCACCTGTGAAATCAGAGAAGCCTTTTCTGGGGGCTGCTCAGTTGACCTGCACACGGAAGGTTACCTGTGAATTTTGGCAAGCGGAGTTTAGAGGAGGGGAGAATTTAAGGTTGAGAAACAACCTCGCCAAAGGCCCAGAGGGAAGCGGTGTCTGGTATATTTGGGGGACAGCGAGTGTTCTTTCTAGAGAGATGTGAGCAGACTGTAAACAGTGATAAGAGGCTACAGTGGAGGAGATAATTTAAGGGGTACACCGTGACCAGATGGTAAAAAAATTTTAAATAAAGGAATGTTAGTCAAATCATGTCATTAACAGATCTGTGTTTTGAGACAGTACTGAATGAAGAGAGATTGGAGAAAAAAGAATCAAGGTTATTGTAAATCCCAAGGTAAGAGAGGATAAGGCTAAAATACGGCAATGAAAATGAGAAAAACAGGGTACGATATTTGGGAAGGCTGAGTCAGCAAAACTTGGTTCAATGTTCAGAACAGGGAAGGATGGAAAGACGTAGAGTAACCCTCTGTAACCTCACCTTTGAAAACTGGCTTTAAAGGCTGGGTGATCTAGGAGGTAGAAGAGGTGGAAGCTGGTAAGAGAAAAACTATAGTGTTTTTGGTTTGAGATTGGCTGAACTCTGTTGATGTCACAGGGAAGAAGATGAGATGGAAATACAATGTTGGATCTTAGCAAAGAAATGGGAATCTGGGAGCTGCCTCCTTGACGATAAGAGACAGCAGGAGTTTATGAAATCACACAAGGACAACAAGAGAGGGGCTGAGGGCAGGTCCTTGAGTAGTGACTGCATTTAAATGAGGAGTTGAGAAAGAGAAGCCAACCAAAAATGATCAGCGTCTGAGGGTAGGAAAACCAGGGGAAAGAAATGTCACAGGTACCAAGAGAGATGAGCGTTTGGGAAGGAAGAGTCGAACACCATGGAGAAGTCAATGCTGGCGATGACTCAGATGAAGATGGCAGACTTTGAACTGCACACTGAATGGGGAATAGACGATGGAGAAGCAAACAAAAGAACAGCAGAGTTCCTGCCTAGACAGGAAGGGCCATCTCCTCAACTGCACGCAGTCCTTAGACACGAAAGACTGGAGGCGGTAAGCAGAACACACCAGTGTGATGTACACATGCACACGCCAGAGATAAATGTTCAGTAGATGGTGTATATACATCCTGTGTCCAGTAGATGTGGAATTTCAAAACGCCCATAGAATCGTGCACCTACATGTATCCACTTATGAGCATCAACACTCATAGGGAGCACTCGATATAAAATGTGTTGACAGGTGAATGAATGGATGAACCTCCTACTAAAGAGATGCATTACTTATTAATTTAACCAACTTATATTTATGTAGCGCCTCCTACGGGCCAAGAACTGTGCTAAGGACACCGTAGGTAGAGATGCTCCCAACAAACAAAACAACTTTTTTGTTTCATTTCATTCTCTCTCCTCTGCCTCTGCCCCTCAGTCAGCTATTCACGAAGGTCAAGTCACAGACATCCCAATGCCTTTCTCAACAATGACCGGCTGAGCCCCTCTCATTTTCAACTGTTATTGTTTGAAACCCTTAGTCTCTGTTTTAACCTAACCCCTTAGGTCTGAATTCATTTCTAGAGTTGAAATCTCTCTACTTGCCATGGTGATCTCAATCCTGGCCCGGCTCTCTGACTTTTCCAACCCTTGTGCCTTAGGTAAGAATCTCCACTCAATGTTTAGCCCATTCGTGGGGGCAGTCCCTGAAGCCAGCCAGCCTCTTCCTAACAAGAAAGAAGCTCAGATCCCCTTCCCGGAGTCAGTTCCGGTATTCTTAAGTAATCCTTCTCTTGTCTTGAAAAAAAAAAAAAATTCCCCTTCAGCTATTGTTAAAAATAGATATCTGAACCAGGCTGAAATCCAGCTGACAACTGTAATCAAAATTCTGATACCCAGGGAGGGCAGACCACATAAGAAGAGCCCTTCCAAAAATGCTACCTTGACAAGGCTTACTCCTAGTTGAAAAAGAAATAAAATAGGATATTTAATTAATTCTAAAGCACCTTTTTCTCTCACATTTTAACATTTCTATAGCCAAGATGTCTTACAATCAGCATGCACCCATAATGTGCTAAGGTGTCCGTGCCCTCCTTCAATGCCCCTCAAAAAATAAAGCTGTTTTTAATACAATCTTGTACTTGATGGAATCTTGTAACTGAGAAAATATTGCAGTGGGCCAAACGCCAGTTGAGTGCTTATTAAAATGGTTCAGACTGAAGTAGGAGAAAAGCAAGTTCATGAGAACGAGCAAAGTTTTCAAATCTTTAATACGTTCATGGCTCTAATTCAGGGAATTAGAGGTAATACTGGGAAGGATGGCACCCATAATTGATTGTTTTTTCTACTTGACATTTAATAGAGGAGCTGATGATCACTGAAAGCGACCGAATTTGAGTTCCCCTCTCTTCTCCGTCTCCTGCTACCCTCTGGTACAGGGGCTGCTGGACAACAGAATGGAGAATAGTGTACAATCAGAGAGAAAGAAGAAATCAGTGATGCAAAATCCACAAACTAGCAGATTTGAGAGCGTTTGAATGCGGAGCTGGCATCATCTGGTCACTGTATGATTTGTTTCTTTTTTCTTTTTTTCTTTTCTTTTTTTGGTTTATTGTGTGTGTCCTTTGTAAAGGTTAAGACGGCAGGCTCTAGAACCAGACTGCTTGTTTGGATTCCAGCTCCGCCACTTAAAAGCTCTGTGACTTTAGGCAAGTGACTTAACCCTGCTGTGCCTTGGTTTCCACATCCACAAAACAGGTACCATAGATGAGCTGACACCTGTACACTTACAGTAATGTCTGCCACGTAGAAACAGGTAATAAAGTTATGTATTTATTATTACCTTCTACTTGAAATTTCCTTGAAGAAAAATAATTTCTTCTCTCTGGAAAGCCCAAAACTCATCCCCTAAAGTCCTGGAAGAAACCTGTATCCCTCCCTGAGGCATGATTATTTCCTACCTAAGATTAAAGCCGCATACACCTTTCCCTGAGACTTTCCCTTTTCGTGAGTGAAATGTCAGCATCATTATCTAGGTTAGGGCGAATTTCCTACTGAGAAAACTCCTGTTTCAAATTTCACCGGTCCTGAATAAAAAGTGGGTAGAGTCATCCCCGCCGGAGTCAGATGCTTGTCATATTTCGTTTAACCTTCAAATAATCCTTCCTTCAGAAGCATAGAATTTACTGCAGAAGACACGGTATTGCATCGAGGGAGGGATGATCTGCACATTTGGATTCATCTTTTCACATTAAAAGATGTCTCTCACAGAGCCAGGATAGCTTGGAGACCCTGGCTGGAGGCCCTGGGGACAGAGCAGCAAGGGAATCAGGCCTGAGAATCTTCCCAATTATCGGACTCAGGGGACAGGTGCTTGCCACAGGGAAAATGAATATATTTTACAAAACGGGCGAGACGACGCACCATATGGCCGAGTCCTCAGAAACTTCCATGCAAATCTCTGTTGGAGGCCCTTCTCCCTGTGCAGTGGCTCCACAAAGTTGCTGCAGGGGCCTTAGGAATCTGAAGGGACTCACAGAACCCTGGGGATCGCAGCGGGGACGCGGGGGAAGTCCCTGAGTGGCCTGCAACGTGCTGCAGGCTTGATGCCTTCCTGGCAGGATGGATGTCTCTATTCTAGGAGCCAAAAGGTCTGGGAACTACAGAAAGGGGTCCCCGGGGACTGTAATGAACGTGCTCCAGTAGTGCCGGTGCGGTTCAGCTGCCTGACTAATGACACATGAGAAGACTCGGAGGCAAATTTGATAAGAGAGCCAATCCTACAGGATGCCTGCCCTGGATAAGACTCGGCCTCTTGCACCCCACAGAGGAGTCCGCCCTGGCCTCAGCTTATGAGTCCCGAGTGCATAACAGCGTGCCTGAGAGGCGGCCGAGGGGAGAGAGGCCTCCATCTGCTCCTTCCCAATTCTCTGCTCCAGTGAGGGGAGGCGGGGTCCCCAGGGCTGTGAGGCTGGCCCTGCCCGGCTATTGGCTGACACATTTTCAAAGCTACTCTCAAAGGCTTTGATGACCCGGCTGTTTCTGGGCAGCAGCTGAAGCCATTTGCCCTGGAAAATGGAAGGAAGTTGGTGTACCCACTCACCCTAACCTGACTCCCCGAGCATCCCTCCACACACTCCACAACTGATGGCGTTCCTTCATCCCTGCATATTCTAATGAGTGCACCCATCTCCGACCCCTTAGCATCCCTCCCCTAAAATGTACCCAGAGCATCGACCTTCTTGGTTTCTGTTTCAGGAGAAAGGAAGTGCCAGTCCACACAGGATGGACCATCCACCACCTAATGTCCACTGCCGTCGTGAAAGAGCATAGTTACTGGAGGTCGTAGGCATCTTAGCAAGACTGAATACTTGTCATTAGAGTTCTCATTTTATTAAGTACCAAAAAAAAAAGATTTTTTTAAACATTGCTTAAAAATGAATGCAATCTCAAATTTTCATTAACTGATGAAATTTTGTATTTGAAAGTGCTTTGAATTTAAAATTTAGTATTTGAAAGGACTCTCGCGATCATCTAATCTGATCACCACGACCATCCAGCGGACTAAAGTTACCTTTGGGGAAACTGAGACACCGGAAGAAAGGTAAATGACCTAAGGATTGATTGTGTGTGACGTAACAAAACTGCTATTCACATTCAAGTTTCCCGAGCCCTGTCAAATGTGCTCTCCAAGCTTCCTCATTTTACGAAATAAATTACAGATACTGTGAGTCATTATGAAAATTTGTCGTATAAATTTACCCAACGTGTTTGTCATGTTCTCTTGCAAACCTGTTAAATGTGTCCTCCAAGCCATTTAGGCTTCTTCTTCCTCTACCTGGCACAGAGTGGAACAATGGGAGTTTTAGTTGATGGACAATAGACAACCTTTGGATGCCTTTAGGGAGAATCGTGACATTATAACAGCAGCATTTTAGGAAACTCCATCTGGCTGCAAGGTGTCACACTCAGAAGAAAAGGCAGATCTGAGTTATCACTTCTCTTGGGCCATATTCACACCTAATCTTCCTTTGGGACAAACGCATCATTTTGTCACATACTATAAAGGAGATTCCTGCACCTCTGACATCAGTGGTAGTTGCTGCTCCCAGGAGGAGCCTAAGTGACAGGGACGACCTTAAGATTACTCTTTAGATGCAGCTGTCATATCCAGTAGCCTGGAAAACTGAATACTGCTTACAAAGGATCTTGAATTTCATCTGGGGATGGAGCAAAGTCTGGATGAAACTGAGAAACAGGACCCTCTATCTAAACAGGCAGAGCCGTCTCCCCTCCACGGTCGTCAGCCTCTGAGCTGAAGTCCCTGCCATCTCCCCTTTCCTCCGTCACTGCTGGATTCTCTGCTTTTAAAGCATCTGCCTTATATCTCACACACCTGTTAGCAAAGGGCTCAGCCAGCTAACCCAGGAGAGGGCTAAAGGTCCAATCCTAAGTAAAATACTTACATTATCTGTGACTTCCTCAGGAAATCAATATTACATTTTTCCCATGACTTCCTAAAGAAGTTCAGTTTTTCATCTTTGATATCGAACCCTTCAGAGATAATAGAAATGGGAATTTTAGACCAGGTCAAAAACATGGGTCACCAGGAGATGACTCAGTATTATGAGGGAGATAAAAACTTTTGCTCCTTGATTTATACCAACTAAGCGTCCACCTAACATACTTTAATCACAGTCCACCAACAGCAAGTGCACAGGCCAGGAAGTCACCCCTCTAAAGGGAAGTGCAATAGGTCACTGAAATGTGTAGGCCGATGACAAAAGGGCAGGAACACTCTGTTTCCAGCAAGTTCATTCGTTTACTCATCCATTCATACATTCATTTTGAGTCCCTACTATGTGCCAGGCACTCTGCAGTGCTGGACAAGATAAAAGGGTTCCAAAGGGTCCAGGCTGCCTTCACCACTCCAAGACAGAGCCCTGATCTAAATTTTGCAAAGATTCCTTATTCTCCATGCTTCAATCTCTCCAAGTTCCCTGCTCCTGCCTTCTGGAGGACAAGGGCACTTTCTCCTGCAACCCCAGTTTTTGGGAGGGATGCTTGTGTGGTAGAAAAGGCTATAAACCAGAACTGATCCCTGGGGGCAAGGAGGGTTGTGTCTTCTCTAGAGAAGAATCTGAATATCGGCTCTGGTCTCACAATCCACAAATCCTATGACCACCCACACCCGCCCGGACCTGGATGAGAGAGCAGACGGAATCTCGCAGAGTGGGGGCCTAAGGGTAAATTTGCATGGACTTCAGCTAAGGAAAACACTATCCCTTCTGTTTCTGTGTCTTCAACTCACCACAACTCCGGGGTTTTTATAACTTTATTTCTCCTGATCCAAGCGCACAGCATCCTTCCCCCATTTCTCCTCTGTCCTAAAGTGGAAACACAGAACCAATATCACCATCACCTGATTCTCTGTCAAAATTGGGCCAGCCCAGGTTCATGGATAATAACCAGACATAATTCTGAAAAATTATTTAAATTTGCCTTTCAGCCTACATTTGTTTATGTGTGTGCAATTTTTTCAAAGTAGCTTTACCTTCTTCATTATGTGTTGTTTGCATTCCCTCAGCACTCACTGTCTGGGAAGTCAGGGACGGACGGGTACATGGAGTGGGCTGAGTGTTGAGAGAAGGTGGTTGGAGATAAAAAAAAATTGGAGGAGTTACAGCACAGGTTGTACCCTTCGTTTAATAAATATTTATCAAACACCTAGGACTGGTGGAGCACGGCACTGGGTATTTAAAGGAGGAATGAGATACAGTCTTGGCCCTAGAGAAGTTTGCCATCTTCTTAGAAAGAACACATAAAGACTTCACATTTATACAATTGAGATTTCACTATAGCTTAAAATGTGAGCCTAAATAGCATCGTTTTAAAATCAAGTATCTGCAGGGCCCAGGTGGCTTTGGATCCGGTAGGACTCAGAAAAATAGTGATTCCTCCAGTAACCACATACCAGTTTTCTGTGTTTCTCTGCTCGTATAAAATACCAGCTTCTCAGCTTGCATAAAATAGCAGAGCAATCACTTTTCAGGGCACACGAGTGTTCAGGATAAAGTGTTGGAGAGGTTCCCTCTTGAGACTGCCTGTCTGGATTTACTGACGAGTTAATCACCGAGGAAGCATATACTCAGTGTCGCACGTGGTCCCCAGTTAACCCGGTCCCAGGCGAGCCCCGTCACGGCCTGCCTTTTGGTTTCGAGTCCTTTGCTTGAAATCGGTACCCTACTGATTCTCACAGGGAGGAAGCCGAGGCAGTCATTCACAGAAGCAATGGGTGACAACCTGGGAAAGCAGATAAGGGAGTGAGGGGCTTCTTAGACCCACATGCTAAGTGGGACAAAGTGTAGCCCCATACCCTAACCCTTCACCCAGATTCACCCCACAAAACCTGGATTCTTTCCACCCTCTGTCACTCCCACTATGGCCAGAAGAGCCGACGGTGTGGATTATGTATGTGTCTCTTGCTCATTGCCCCACTGCTGGAAAGCTATTTTGGACGCAAGATGTCCTTGGGATATTGCTGGGAGAGAGGGTGACCTCATGCTATGGGTGAGTGAAGAATTTACAAACAGCACCTCCAGCCAGGCTTCCCAAGGGCCAACAGGGTCATTACCCTCAAAGGCGCTCACACCACACGTGCCGTTCGTGCATGTGCGAGCTGGGGACAAACACGAGTCCTGGCCTCCTAACTGTAAGTGACCTGTGAAATCGATAAACTCATGGGCCAAACAACTTTTTTTACACATAGTAGGGGTATCGTGTGAAATGACACATACATTATGTATGTTCTTACTGTGCGTTTCACACTTTCAAAGTAAAAGTTACTCTGCCTAAAACATACAGCATTGATGGGTGTGAACATCAAGTAGAAAGCCTTGGAAACGATCCTATAATACTCACTGAATCGATACTAAGGTAAGAGTAAACATTTGCATCATTTACAAGCAAATGACATAAATAAAAGGGACACCAAGGGTGAAGTTCCTTTTAAAACATGGCTTTGTGAGCGGGACCCTCCCAATTGTTGCAACGAATTTCAGGTTCCCCCAAATGCCTCTCATCCCCGCTGCCTCAAACAGAGAAAAGCAGGCACCTGTTTTAATAGCTTCTCCTATACCTGAAGAGTTTCAGGAGCAAGTCGAAGAGATTCAGTACCTCAGTCTCACTGAGAAACTTTTTGGAAATACATCTTCTAATTCAGGACAATACGTCGGTTCCCTGTTCCACCGATGCTGAGCGTGCCACCTGCTAGAGTCAAGCTACGGGAGAGAGGATGGACCACCTAGGCAGGGAAACCGGACGCCCCCAGGATGCCTTCCCCACTCTTAAAATTAATGTGGGAGTACACGATTTCACATCAAAATCCAAATTCCCCTGAACAAGTCACACTTTAAACTGTCAGTCATTTACCACTCTGGGTGAATTTGTTTCAGGCCTTTTTCTAAAACCAAGTATTAATAGGAACAAGAAAAGACCGTGAGGAACCCACGGGGGGCGGGTCCTTGGAGGATATGACTGTAGTACAAGGAGCCTCACGGGAGAGACGAAGCAAACTTTTTTCCTTTGCTTTGCCGAGAGTGGGTCATGGCCTCCTGCCCAAGGAGAACACTGGAACCACTGTGGCTTGAGCCAGCCTTCTAAGAATGCTGGCCACTTGAGCTTGGCTCTGAACCTACGTGTCCGAATCCAAGTCCAAAGCTGGGCAGAGTGTGCCCAGAAGTATCAAGAAGTATTAGAATTTTGATTCTAATATTTGTCAAGTCATCCTTATCCCTTTTCCTGCCCCATCAGGAAAATCATCCTGATAACCCCCAAACTGGGGACCAGAAGATCCTCATGCTGTGGCCAGGAGAAGTCCAAGGGCAGAGACACCTAAGACAACTATCCAGTCATCATCATCATCAATAAATAACATGAACTAAACACTTTCGAGATGCCACCTCGGTGCTAAGCTTTTCATGTACATTATTTCTTTTGACCATCCCAACAACCTATGAGGTAAGCTTGTCATTTATGAGCATAAAACGAAGGCTGAGAGAGGTTAAGCCAAGGTCACATGGCTTGTAAGCAGTACAGCTGGAAGTTAGCCAAGGCAGCCGAACAACAAATTCTTAATCAGAAGGTTAAGTGGCAGCAACCCTTGGGAAGGAGAGCTAGTCAGCGGAGTAACCAGCCACGAAAGGTCTGCTTCCTCCATGTGTATTCCACTCCAGCCTTGTCCTGAACAATGTCACCTGACGGAAGAATGTCATAAGGAAACTCTGGCTGGGCCCTATGGTTCCAAGACGGCGTCAAGGAGATGTGTGAGGGAGAGACAGGCCAGGCTCACAGCCACTGTCAGCCCTGTGCTGAAATGCAGCCCTCTCTCTGTGTGGCGTGCCCGGGCTCCCGCCCGAGATGAAATAATGGCTCAGACAAGGGGTTCAAAGTCATCAGTGACCTGAGTAAAATACCCATGACTTTCCCAGTACGTGTCTTTCATCTGCAGAAAAAGGGCAGGATAATTTTAGCTCTGTGTGCCTTAGCGCAAATCCGTCTCCACTGCCACCAGGCTGGCTCCAGACAGAGGCCGGTTGTACCTTCGGCACCGAGGCCATCAGGCCCTGCTCCGAACCTTAGACTGCAGCGTCTGGGGAGCAAGTCTGGGCCCAGTGCGGAGCAGCCTCCGGTCTCGCACTAGCTCTCACTCCACATGCAGAGCTGTGTGTCAGCCCGAAACCACGTCCCCTCTGCCCACAGGCCTGAGGTGGTGACCTCGGAACATCCAAGGAGACACTGCTCCTCCCGACATCTGCTCAGTGACACGCAGCGGCCCTGAGCAGCCAAACGACAGAGCAAGGAAAGAATCACCTGTGCAGAAGCCGAGATCCTTGGACCTAGAAAGAGGGGCCTCACCACGCACCTTCTTCTCTTCCCTTCCTCCTTGGGTTCTAGCCGCTCATCTTTTCCCCTGTTTTCCTCCTCCTTCTGCAGATGTGCTTCTATGTGTGTGCAGGGTTTTTATCCTTTCTAGAGCATTGTCCACCTTTCTCCCACTGTCCCAATTTCATGAGTCTTCTTCCTCAGTGGGAAAACCTAGGGTCTCATCACTTCCACCCAGTCAAGCTCAGCCCTTCTCTGCTCATGAAAGGCCAGGCATGAGTACTTACGGAGGGAAAAGACTCAAAAATCTGGTCGGTGAAGTGTGCGCGCACACACACACACACACGCACACACGCACATACATACACGCGTGCGCGCACACACACACACATACATTCTTCCCACTTGGGCCAGAACACGCTTGGCTCAGACTCATCAAAGCCAGTTGAAAATGATGACCTTTCTCTAACGATGGTCCCCATGTCAGTGTGGCACCTCACACCTAATCGCCTTTACAACTCAGGGACTGACTTTCCTTGGCTGTTGGCAGCTACCCCATCGAGCCAAAGACTGGCTGAGCACAGACAATGGGGTGGCACCATATTTCATTGGCACTCCCCTGTCTGGATGGGATTTAAAGTTCTGATAAGCTATCCAATCCATGTCTTTAAGAAAGGGATACCTATTGGCTAACTGTTGTCAAGATAATTCTCATTTTTTCCAATGTCACCTCTGCCCCTTACTTGCTTTGTGAACTCAGGAAACCTTAACATCTCTTTGCCTCAGTTTCCTCATCTTTAAAATATAGATAATAAAAATCAGCCACCCCTTAGGGTCCTTGTGTCAAACAAATGTGAAACGCCTCCAGCTCTTGGTTGCACACAGCAGAAGCCAGCTCTGGACAACATCACCAACAGGATAGCCCCAAATCTCAAGAGAGAAAAGTGAATTCTCGATCCCAGGAAAGGCAGGGGCCGGGGAAACACCGAGACGCTGGGTTACGGACAGGAACCATTTCCTCAGGCAGCCCTGCCAGAGCTAACCAGTTCCATTCATTTTTTTCCCACCTTGTTTCATTCAACTCAGCTTTTGCATTTCCGAAACTGAGGGAGCTTGACTGGTCCAGCGTAGATCACACACCCACCTCGTTCTCGGTGGAGCCCG
Source organism: Macroglossus sobrinus (assembly GCA_004027375.1). Classification (NCBI taxonomy): domain Eukaryota; kingdom Metazoa; phylum Chordata; class Mammalia; order Chiroptera; family Pteropodidae; genus Macroglossus; species Macroglossus sobrinus. The sequence continues at coordinate 44,763 of PVKZ01003877.1, read as the reverse complement.
CGGAGCTGTGATTCACAGGTGTGATACAGGCCGAAAGTTCAGATCCAGTGTCATGTGTGGCTTGACATCTGGGGGAAACATGGAGGGCCCAGTGGCCTAACCGGAACTGCCCCATCCCTCTGCTGCTGCACAGAAGCCCACACTCCTCGTCAAGCAGACCCAGCGTGTCTCCTGCGTTCCTTTGAGCAGCTGACCTCAGTTCCCTGCCAGCCTGTGGAATCATTCAAACAACCCAATCACATCTTCACGTGGGAACCAGGGGCACCCCGCCCTCCCGACACGACAAAGTCAGCCTCCCACAGGCCCTGCTCATTCACTCTGTTCTCGAGCACACCCCCTGGTGGCTCCATGTGGTGTCCGGTTCCTCCTCCCCGACCTCTGAGTAGGTGTGACTGATAAATTGCTGTCCACCCCATCCATCCAGTGCCACGTGTCATGTGTCCAGACGTCCCCATAACCCCATGGTGGGAATTCCTCCCTCACCCACGGGGCAAAGTGGAGGCAAATAAAATAGATCCCCAAAGATTACACGCACCAGAGGGGAATCAGGGTGCTGTCACCAGAAGACAAGGAGGAACGCAGGACATGCAAAACACAACAGGTGTCCAACACGTCATGGAAAGCATTTAACACAGGGCCCCCCAAACCAGAGAGGGATCCCAAAATGTAGGTAGCAGTAAAATGATTTCCACATTGTCACAGAAACCAACAGAGGCTCCGACGGGAAACCTCCCATCGTAGCATCTTCCACGTTATGGCGTCCCTTTCGCCCCCTCCCCGGCACCTAACCTTGGCGCCATCACTCAGCACAGAACAGCAGGCGGCAGGAAACCAGAGGCACCTATAAGGCCACCACAGGTACGGTGGGGTTCCCGAGTTGGGCAGGTGAATGAGGCACCAGGAGTGCATCAGACAAGGTCCCTGCTGTGCAAATGAAGTCACTGCCAGCCCCAAGTGCATCAGGCTGGCCGTGACCAGGTGATGAGCCGGTGCCCCCTTCTACTAAGCCGCTCCCCTCATTATTTGGTTCCTCAAGGTAAGAGTTAAAAACACTATGTCTGGAGAGGATTGGCCTTCTGAGCAGAAAGTATGGCCACTGTATCGTGAGGTGTTTCAATCACAAATGCCAGACGGAGACCCCTGACCCCAAACATCAACCTGTCATCTATCATTCTGCCCTTAAAACGTCATTCTTCCAGTTTCTGAGAGTCCTTTTCAAAATGACACGGGTCCCACCTTGTTAGCAAACACTTTACCTTTGCAGAGGTTTGCTCTCCTTAGGCTGGGAACCAAAATAGGACACAGTGTGGGCACCTGACTGGAAGCAGAACACCTGACTAGGACAAGACCCAGGAGGGAGGAAAGGAGGACTGAGAAGTGACTGGGGACACGTCTCAGTGACAAATATCGAGACAGCTACTCGGTGGACAGGGGTCGGCCAACATCAGCCCCACCTGTGGGCCTGGCCAGCTAAGCGATGTGACCGCAGCCTGGCTTCGCCCTAACCTCTGTCTGCTGAGCGCTTAGCTCCTGCACTGAGTGTGGGCTTCTGTGCCTGACACATGCCGGCCCCAGACGCTGTCTCGGTTTCAAAGATCCCCAGATGCTGCACGGGGCCTGGGAACTCAGCTCCTTGAACACCAGGGAACCCTAAGCTGGGCTTCCCTGTGTCAACCCCCATTTCCCTCCTTTGCTTTCTACTGCCTTCACACTTCTAATTGGCGTTATTTTTAGAAATCAAAATTCCTGTGTAGCTGCATGCACAGCTCGCTCTCTGCAGCCGAACGGTATGTATCATAACACCAGTGAGGGCAACGATCAAACTGAGGAGCTTATTTAATGCTGGGCACTTTATAAACGTGATCTTATTTATTCCCCTACGATAACCCTACTGGGTAGGCTTTCTTATTTCCATTGCACAGGCGAGGAAATCTAAGTATGGGGTGTTAAGGGACTTATCCAAGGTCATGCGGACAGGAAGTGGCACAGTTGGAATTCAAGTCCAACTGCAAAGCCTCAAACACACCCATTACCTCTTGGAAAAGGATGCCGACATCGTTATGTCCTAATTATGCAGGGAGGCTAGCCATACGCCCATGAAGGACCCATGAAACGCCACAGCTTTTCCTGAGGTGTTTGCTCAGGAGTTCAGAATGTAAACTCATACAACCACCTGGACGTCAATCCACGGCCACACTTGACCTTATTATTTAGGTCACAGAGAGCCCAGACCGGACCCTAGAAGGTAAAGAAATGAACGTATCTTGTCGTATCTGAATTCTACCTTGAAATCTAGCTATCTTGTTAGCCTGTTTCTAGAGTTCTTATTGATACATCTTTCGAATGTGTTTGCATATCACCCACGGCTAGAACATAAAAATGTCCCTGGCTTGGAACACCATACGAACAGCATTTACACCTTTTTAAAATGTGGGCATCCTTTAAAATATCCACATTTTACAGTAAACAATACCATTTAGGATGTTCCAACACAGAAGCATTTTTTTTTTCCTTCTGTTCTTCTATTGTAGTCATGGAGACCTCAGATTTGGTTGAAATGAACAGACGAAATTAAAACCTGCAAAAAAGTTGGTATCAGAGCAAATAATAATGATAGGTTATATTTCAGTGGTTCTTGTGTCTGAGGAAGTCCATCAATCATTCTCTGCAGACGTTACCACATCCTAATGACTCACTAAAGTAGAAAAGGGCAGGTGGTCTCCTCTTCGGGTCCACACGAGGCCCACGGGGAGGACCATCATAGGACACTGAGTCTGTAGTGCCCTGAAACCTATACGGCTGACACGTAAAGAATTTCACTTTGCACGGTTATTTGGCATCAGACTAATCAAATTAAGCATCGGAAGCTAGTACTTTAATCAGTCGACTCAGCCGCATTGATTTATCCAGATAAGAATTGCCCAGTGGAGAAGAGCTCAGAATACATCTCAGGCCACCGCAGTAAATGTGCTGCTTTAAAATGACATTGCCCGGCCCCGCCTGACATTGCTTACCTGGATGACTGCAGCTGTCCCACATATCGCCCACCGTCACCAGGGGCGCGTCCCCAAAACCAGATCTGATCGCCTCATTCCCCGCTGACTGCAGGATGGACCTGAAACTCTTCCCGATGGCTCCAGGTCCCTCCTGAGCTGACCTCTCATCCCTCACGCCCCGCCCCACTGCCATGCTGTCGCTGTGAGAAGTTATTCTGTAACTAGTAGTGATTTAAATGTTCCGGGCCACACCACCTCTTCAAACCCCACGTGTACACCCCAACCTCGACCTCAGCATTGCCTGCGTGAAGACACCCCTATGTCTCTCTTTCCTTTAATGATTACTTTCTAAAGTAACTTTTTATTACCAAAAAAAAAAAGTGCACAGAAAATACAGTAAAGAAAAATGAAAACAAGAAAATTAAAGGTATACGTAATCCCATGACCCAAAGATAATATTCTGTTAGCATTTTGGTATACACCTGACCCTTCAACAATGCAGGGGGCACAGTGGAAAATCTGCGTATAACTTTTGACTCTCCCCAAACTTAACTATTCATAGCATACCGTTGACCAAAAGCCCTACAGATAATATGAACAGTCAATTGACATATATTTTTTTTGTGTTATATGTATTATAACATTCTTACATTAAAGGATGCTAGAGAAAAGAAAATGTTATCAGGAAAATACATTTATAGTATTTATTGAAAAAAAAAATCACCTGTAAGTGGACCTGTGCAGTTCAACCCTGTTGTTCAAGGTCAACTGTATTCATAGGGTCTTGTTTATTTGCATATGTTTTGACATTTTCTACCACAGCAAATTGACTTCTGAGACCGAACCCTAGTGTCACTTCCTCCCCTTCATCCCCCCAAACTTAATCACGCCCATTTCCACTCCCACTTCAGGTCTCAGTTTAAGTGTCACATCCTCAGACAGTCCTTTTTTCTTTTCCTTTGACTTCCCCGAAGTAAATTACATCACCCCAGTTACTCTCTCTGTAGCACAGTACTTTTTTTCGTCACATTATCTGAATTTACAATTGCATATTTATTTGTGCATTCACACTTTCATGTCTTTCTCATTCAACTGTAAGCTCCACGAGAGTAGAAACCATAGCTGGTTGTGCTTATCACTGTACCCCCGAAACCTAAAATAGCATCCGGTGTCATTACATGCACAATGAATGTGTGTCGAATGACTAAATGAGCGGCGGCTTCCTTCTCCATGCCTCTGCTAACGCCTTAGCAATCTCTACCACGTCAACTTATTATGCCACTTCCTCACCACTGAGCTGTACGCCCCTGGAAGACAAAGCTTGTCTTTAAGTCTATGAAGTAATATTTACATATGAAGTCATAATTACATCCCTATAACACAATGTCTCACACATGGCAGATAATCATTTTTTTTGAGTGATTGAAAAAATGAGTGAATTAATTACTGCATGGGCAGGACAGCTGGCCAGTGATGCTGTTGGGTGATCCTAGTTCTTATGTAAATCCTTTCTTTATTCCTGGTTTTGGCTAATAGCGGTTTCCATATAATACCAAAATGCAGCTGAAAAACGAGAGCATTGCTTTGTGTTCCAGATGTTTCATTTTCAGAAGTCAGACATCCAGATCTTTGGACACATGTGAGCCACTATCTCTTCATCCAGGTGTTTGACATTTCTTTGGCCTATTCAGAATTTAAAGGGGAAAAAAGAATGATGCTTTGCCTCACCCCCCACCTCCAATAAAACTAAATAAATATACTTTTAGCGAAAACTAAACTAAATAATTACTATGATTAAAGCACACCATAATCTTTCTCCATTCCAAAAAAGCATTGGTTTACATAAGAGACAACTGTTATGTGGGAAAATAAGTGCCTTTGCTTTCAGCTGCAAACAGGAAAACCTGACTGACAGTTGGCTTAAACATCAATGATTTTAATATACATATAAGAGAAAGTCTGAGATTGGCTAATTCATCAGCTCAGTAGCATCAGCAAAGACCCAGGTAGTTTCTACCTTTTGCTCTGCCTATCTTACAAACATCTTTCTCATAGTTTCAAAGTGGCAGCAAGAGCTCCAGGTGTCACACACATAGCATCTTGCAAAGAAGGCAGTTATTCCATGCACCACTTTAAGTCAGCAAAGAAAATGTGAGCACCCTCCTTCTCCCCATCTTACTTCTCAAGTCCTATAGATCAAGACTGGGTCAAACGTCCCTGCTTACCCTAATTGCTGGAAAAAGAGGACAAGATTATCATGGTTGCTTTAGCTTAGCCCCCATCAAAGTATGCATAATTGGTCTTAGTTTCTGAGCAATTCATGCAATTTCTGCTTCATTGGCTGTTTCTCTTTTAAATCATCTGATCATTTTATCATGCCTGAAAACTTATCTTAAATATTTTATTCATCATTTAAAATTTTTCCAGGAGATAAAATAAATCTGGAGATAAAAAAGGCTTTTCTTCATTTTCCATGTTTTTTTCTTTTTTTTTTTTTTTTTTGCTTTATCTCCCTTCTGGCCTTCATATTTCTATTTTAGAGTACCAAAAGTTGCAGATAGATTTTTTAGAAATGACTGAATTTAACCCCAAATTATCATAGGAAAACACTAGTCATAAAATAGCAGTGACCTACATGGTGTGATTTGAGGCTATTGAAAGTTCTTTCACACACACACACACAGACACACACACACACACACATTTCACTAACCTGCTTTATGATCTCAAATTCCTATTATTTTGGAGTATATCCTTTTAGGTAGAAGCTTCAGGTTTTCTGTTAAAATGAAACTATCCATGGAAAGGATAACATCTCACTTATCTGCTCAATTATCATCTATTGATTCCCTGCTACCTACCAAATAAATTCCAAGTTCTTCAACTGGTTGTTCAGAGCTCGGAGATGGGCTGATTCTGATTTCTCAGCATTATCCCCAGACCCTCCTTCAGAAACTCACTACCCAGCAGGACCACTGCACGCACGTGTTCTGAGCATGCCCAGTGCATTCCTCCGTCTAGCCTTTGCTTATAATGTATCCAGAGAACACTCCTTCTCTATTTAGACATTTACACTTAGCCACCTCTAACATTTGGTTGGAAGCACTTAAATTCTACTGGGATTATAACTAGTTTTTTAATTCTTCCTGATTTAGTAAGGTCATCTTTGGTTTAAAGTGATAGAAACCAAATTTATTCAACAAATATTTATTTAGTGCCTATTACATGCCAAGTTCTAAGAGTTGAGAGTACAGCAGTGAAAAAGGCAGAAAAAGACACAACTCAAGCTCAGTGAAGCAAGGACAGGGGAAGGGGCACGTGTCGGTTCATGTCACTGGGAAACTAAATTTGGATCGGTCACAAGTGGATCTAGGAATGTCATCAGAAATGAAACTCTCTCTCTTACTTTCTCTCTTTCTCTCTCCTCCTCCTCCTCCTCCTCCACTTCCTCCTCCTCCCTCCCAAAATACTTAATTCCACTTTCTTGGGTATGCTTCATCCTCTGGCAGGATTTCTTCACAGAGATCTAGACCTGGCCACTGGCAGCACTATGCTTTTATCATCCTAGAGGCAAAAGTGCCAGAGAAAACAGAATGCTTCTTTCGCAGAGAAAGGGGCATTTTAGTGATCTGTGAAGGGGACATCAAGCCAGGGTAGTCTGCGCTTTCCCATGTGTGCATCAGACACGGCCCCATGTATGAAGTCATGTCTAGCCATCCTGGTGCAGGAATGGCTTGCAGGAGGACCCCTACTGTCCACCGTGCTGACCCACTCAGCTTTGCAACACAAAGATGCAGGGCCACAGTTCAAATCACGACATAAAAGTAAGAGACATTGGAAGTTCGAAGGTAGCAGAGAAGAAGTGAGGTCTGAAGCTTACAGAGACAAAATTTAGTCTGTGGAAAACTCTTCTAATCACATACATGTAAAATTCTAAGCAGAGGCTTAGGTTTCGTTAACGTCTAGTCAAAATGTACGCTTCTGAACGCAGTGCATATAATTATAAAATACTTTCCCCCTCCTGGATGGAGACAGGCAAATCAAACATGTCAGCGTTTCTGCATTGCAGGGCGTAAACCTATAGCAGCACCACAGGCTCTGTGTATGAAGCTTTATGCATCCCAATGTGTCATGTCTTCACATAATTCATCCCTCTTGTCCTGATAAAGAAGGTAGTTCCAGATAAAATTTTGCAAAGTTGCCAAAAACACTGAAAAATGGCCTAAAGGAACAAGTGTTTCCTTTTTCTTTTCATTTGAAAAAGTCAATGAATTCGTTGAAAAGTCAATGAATATAATATGAGTAGTTTGCTTACATAATTGTTTCTGTTGTCCATTACAGCCTCACAAATTACTCCATATTGGTTTCCTACGGTGCCATAACAAATGACCACAACTAAGTAGGTTGAAACAACAGAAATATATCCTCTTAGTGTCCTAGGGGTTAGAAACCCAACATCAAAATGTCAGCAGGGCCGTGCTCCCCCTGAAGGCTCTAGGGAAGAATCTTTCCTTGCTTCTCCCTAACTTCCAGTGGCTCCCAATAATCCTTGCATTCCTCGGTTTACAGCTGCCACTCCAATCTCTGCCTCCACTGTCACATAGCCTTCTGGCCTGTGTCTCTGTGTATCCTCTCCTCTGCTTAGAAAGGACACCAGTCACTGAAGTAGGAACTCATTCTACTCCAGTGTGACCTTGTCTTAACTAATTACATTAGCAAAGCCTCTTCTTAGTCCAAGAAAAGCATCTGAACCTTTCCAGTTTCACAACTAGCAACACCAGCTGGTCATCCAGAAGACCCCTGAGAGAGAACACACGAGAGGATGATGGGACTGAGCTCCAAGAGCAGCAAGAAGTGCTGGGTAGCTGTGGGACCCCCTGAACCCTAGGAATGGGGAAAAGAACAAATCTTGGTGATATGTGCCACCATTCTCTAGGGTCGAGTTTGTAAGGCTGGTATTCTTGGTATTCTAGAGGTAGTGTGTTTTCTACTCTGGCGGGCTCAGCCACACAGTGATGCCTGAGCTTAAGTTAATGTGACTGAATCAGCCAGGCTTTCCCAAGTCACAGGCAAAAGAAAGACATGTTAATTGAGCTTTGCAAATCAACAAAGTATAACCCCATTAAAGTAACAAAACATTGATGTTAACAATGCATGAGTAACTAACATTTGCACACATTTTAAAGGTTGCACTGTAGAGAAGATAGTTAATAAATTATGAACACTTAGGCACAAGCAAAACAGCTGTCTCAACTTCCACAACTGCTATTAGAGCTGCTTGAATTTCCTCTGGGTCTTTAACATCTGGGCTCAGTACTCCTACTCAGTGGCTTCTCACTAGCTTGCAGTTTGCAGTTCTTAGTTAATTGCAGTGAGCTGGCACTGATTGCCCTTAGGAAAGAATTTCCTGTGTGCCTCTGTAATGCTAATCCCAGAAAAAAACCCTTAGGTTTCCAAACCTTTGTTTCAAAGAAAAAGTCTCTGGAGTTTTACCAAGCTTTCCCTGTAGAACGCCTACAGCATCCTCAAAGCAACCCTAGGTAACCCTCTCCTTATCTAGGGGTAGATCTGGGGCTAGGCAGCCCGCAGGGTTGATGCTACGATTAGCATACCACTCCACTGACATTTCCATTCTACCACTAGCCTCCTGGGCAAAGTCAGTCACAAACTCAGTGTTAAAGAAACTGAAATATTAAAACAATCCTTATGGTCATCTCACAAATGGGGATAAAAGGGGGAATGGGACCCAGCCACAATGCATGTGCATGCCTGCAAGGTCCTGGCCTCAAGTAGCTCTGCAGCCAACATGAGGCTTCGTTCGATAGGGACTTTTGTTAACTTGGTCCCTCCTGGCTGAAGCTGGCTTCTTGGTTCCCTGGGCCCATGTACCGCCTTCTAGAGGTTGGGACAGCCAAGTGGTAAACAACCATCAGCTCCTCACTCTCTCCTTCTGGTATTCTCCACCCCATTCCAGCAACTAATGATAAGAGCTAACTTTAATTGGATGCTTATCACATGCCAGGAACCATCTAAGTATTCTCACAGGATACGTCATTTAAGAGATGACACCTTGGTTAGGAGATGGATTCAAGTCAGATTGCCTGAGTTTAAATCCTGCCCTACCACTGCCTGGTCGTGAGACCTTGGATAAATTACTTAATCTCTCTGGGCTTTAGCTTCATCTTTATAATGGGCTAATAATAGCTATACCTTATGGGATCACTGGGAGAATTAAATGAGTTCATACAGAGAGAGTATGTAGAACAGTGCAATTTAAGTATAGGCTATTAATAATATGTCTGGATCGTAGACAGTTTATGATGAGGTTTTTTTTTAATGATTTAAAGTTTTTCTCTTTGTGATATTTCAAGAGAGTAATACTGGCATTCTGATTTTTATTCATTCCTATAAAATATGAATAATTTCCAAATAGAACCTTTTCTTGAAAGACTCATGACCTAAATGGAATTTAATTACTAAAACGTAAATAGTTTTTAATGTTATAAATTATAAATGTTTAATGTTTGTTATAAAGTTTAAAATACCAAATAATTCTATGAGGGTTATAATTATAATCTATTCTATATTTCTCCACTTTAATTATAATTAATTCAATGTTATAATTATTTGCAGGTTTAGAAAGCATGTAGTTTTTTCTAAAATAATCTAGCTAATGTATTCTCTTATTATGTATTCTGACATTCTTTCTCTACTTATTTATCTAAAACTTCTTAGTAATTAATTTTATATACGAAATGGTTGTTCTCATAATCAAATTAATTATTGCAGAATTTTACTCTTGAGGAAATACATATATGTTTATTCTTCATTTGACTGAGAGGTTTAAATGAATAAAGCACATAAAAAGATTTTTTTTACTTCAAGTTATATTTAGAATAAAACTTACCTACATTTGAATATCCCAGTATTCCAATATTCTTACATTAACAACAAATTCAAAGAACATGATATGCTTATTTTACAGATATTGTTACCCCGATGTTTCATGATGGTAAAGAAATTATCACGCAATCACTGCTTACACTTCAGTTCAGAGTTGTCAGAAATGGCACTGAAGTAGGCATTCACCTATCAGGACTTCAAAGACTGAGCCTGAACCAAACCTGAGCACATGTTCTGGCTAAATATCAAAGTCAAGGCCAAACTTTGGTTGTCTCTAACATATCAGAACAGCTTGCAGCCATGAAGAATGACAGTTTAGAAAATAAAGGTACTGCCATGTGTGACAACATGGATGGATGGACCTTGAGATAATCAGAAACAAGCCAGACAGAAAAAGTTGAAAATCACATGATATCACTTATATGTGGGATATAAACCTAAAAGCAACAAATGAGCAGGACAAACAAACAGAGACTCATGGACATGAACAATGGATAAGTGGTTACCAGAGGGTAGGGAGGAGGGGAGAGGAGAGAGAGGGAAGATAGATGGGATAAAAATGGGATGAAATGGGTCAAATATGTGGGGACAAAAAGAAATCTAACTATGGGAGGTAAACACACACACACACACACACTATATATATATATATATATATATATATATACACACATATATGTATATATACGTATATATATACATATATGTCTATGTCTATGTCTATGTATATGTATATGTATATGCCTTACTGTTAAAATCTACAGCTGAAATTTGTTAGATTTTGTTATCCAATGTCATCATAAAAAAATTAATTAAAAATAAAAAATAAAAATAAATAAAGATACTGAGAAATACTCATGATAGCATCGGAGTATATAAGAAAACTGAACGTTTAGTTATATAAATAAAAATATGACCCAAATCATTTCCATATGAACTCTCTGAATTCTGAAGAACAGAGACTCACTCTAGCTGGCACAGGTAAAAGAAGTTTGGCATAAGGATAGACCTTTGGCAATTGGCATAGGATAAATATGGAAAAATTAATGAAATCCAAGAATCAAAACTTAATAGAGCTAAAACTGAGAAAGAAAATGCAGAAAAAGGGTAAATGTATTAAAATCCTCATCTAATATGGCAGCATATCAAGAGGCAGTATCTACTGTTAATTAAACCAGAAAAGATTTAAAGACATTCTTTAGAGATTCAACAAAGGAAATCAAAAGGAAAACTAACAATAACTTCATTAAAAATTAAGAGAGGAAGATGAAGAGAAGGGTGAAATACTCCTTTTTGATACGCAGTGCTCAATAGATTTATCCTAAAATAATCTATCAAAAATTAGCAGGGCAAATGTATTATTTAGAAATAGAAAGTAACTCCCCAAAATACTAAAGATGGTTGCCTCTGGTAAGTGAGGATGGGGTAAGGCAGACACGGCTGCTTCTTTTACAAGGCGTTCTATGCGATCTTTTTTAGTCAAAATTTCATGTATTATCTGGATTACAAGTTTCAAATAAAATGGCTGATTGCATTAGCGACATTCTTTCCTGTTTATGGCTGTGTGGATGGTAAAGACATCGGCTTGTGTGTAACTTCATCTCTCTTCCCCTCAGAATACCCTGAACTAGAGAATAGTCTGGGCTGGGGAGGTCCTGACAGGAAGCTCCTATCAGAGGCAGCACCTCTGCCCACATCCGTCAATCAGTATGCTCCCTTCTCCTAGCGATGTTAATTCTGATTACAGCAAAAGTGGGAAACTTCCTTTTTTATTTAAAAATCACATCCTTTCTCCAAAGATGATACAATGAAATTGTTTCTCATCTACATTTTGTAATTCCCTCAGTTGCATAATAACTCATTATTCTATGAAAATGTGCATTATTCTGTAAATGTGAACGGCTTCAAGAAGCGAAGCATTATTAAAAAGATATATAATGTCCTTCCTTGCTACATAAGTCAAACTCTGTTCAAGCCACATTAACATACTGATTAGTGATTTTTGCACATTGAAATTTTTATATAGATTTAATAGCATTTTCAGCTTTTATTTAATGAATTTTTAAATCAGAAAGCTATGAAATAATAGGTAATTATAACTCTACAAGAACACATATTGACATGTAGTTTAAAAGACGTGAAAGGTGCCTTGAGCTTGCAGTGAGTTTGTAATTTAAACACAAAGAAAAATGTTAAGGTTGCCAATCAAATATTCATCAGAAGAAAGAATGCACAGAGGATCACACATCTTCAGGGCACGTATGCAAAGGAGACACTAAAAATAACACAGGAACAGATTTGGCAGACCTTGTTTAGGCAAAACTCCAAATACATCATGAAAAAGCTGATTTTTTTTTTAATGTTTTTCTAGCTTGAAGGCAAAAGCGACAGCATGAAGGGTCAAGTTTGGAAAAGATGGTGGGACAATAAGCAAAGGTCCTTAGAGGAAGGAACAAATGGGCAAGAAGTTCGAATTTCATTTATCTCTCGCTTTCTTTTAATATGTTTCTTAAAGTGCGCTATCCTCCAGCCTTTTTACCTCTGATGGTGTCCAGGTCCCTCTTGCTGTCTATGAGAAACTCATCCATTCTAATGTGTAGGGACTTAACGGATTATCCCGTTAAGAAGGGTTTACATTTTTTAAAAAGCCCATGAAACATGGTAGTAAATTTGTAAACATCTATACTTTATCATACTCTATAGGTAATCACCTTTTCTTGCAGAGTTTGGCCAGGTTAAAAAAAAAAAAAAAGAGTTCTTCCAGCAATTCACCCCCTTCCTTGCAGAAAAAGGCAGTAGATCTCAAAATTTAACATGTTTAAGAATTTTCTTGAATCTACAAATGACCACTCCCTTTCCCTGAAATTCTGGGTTTCTGATTCAGACCTATAAAGCTGTATTTTTAATAAGCCCTATAAGAAATTCTGATGTAACCCATCCTCTGACCCACATTTGAAAATCTCTGCATTGCACTAAAAGAATAAAGAGATAGAGAAAGCTTCACTTCTCTCTCAGGAAGAGAAATCCACCAGGGCAGGTTTTGCTAAGGATGATGTCAAGGACCAGCCAGAGTTCAAGGTAAGGAGGAGAGTAATGAAGATCTATCTCCAGTGCCAGGTGTTCATCTACACTGTCCAATAAAATGAGCAATATATGCAGACTCAACATCAAGAGACTAACAGACGGCCGGAAGCCAATAATATTCTGTTTAGTGGCATGGTAGGAACAAAAAACAGCCTGGAGGCCAAATTATTTTGGCTTTGGATTTGAGTAAACAAAAAGTAGGTCAGCCACAATATGATCTGATTATGTTCATGGATGGGTATTGTTTGATCGGGAGCTAAAGAACTGAATCATAATGATGATCGTTATTATTCTGGATGCCTAATGTATGATATCCTAAGCAGAAAGAGCTTTATGAAGTCTAAACATCACACCTGAGAAGAGGGTACTACTTGCCAGTTAAAAAGATAGGAAGCTTTTCATCCATAAAACACAGAAAAAATAATTAAAGGAGTCTTGAGCTTGTTACAAACATATTTTTAATACCCCAATATTCCTACATCCTTCTTTAACTTTGTAGTTGATCAAAATACTTTCCCGTGCATTTTTATGTTGTCTCATAAGGTATGATTTTTGTAAGAATTAGGCTTGACCAAGACAATCTTCCTGTAATAGAACCTACTAATATTAACTAAGGAGGTAAGGGAATTGACCTAAATACCCAAGCTAGGAACCAGAGTTATAACTTGCCATTGTCAGCACTTACATGATATTGGGAGGTAAATTCAGAGTCAATGATTACTTAGTGTCAAGTCAGTAAGAGGTCGAGATTTATTGCAAGTTGATCTTAGTATTTTCCAAAGCAACACTGTCCATAAAAATATGTGAACCAGTAATATGCTAACATGTGCTACACAGGTAATTTTAAATTTTTTAGTAGCCACATTAAAACAACCAAAAAAAAAACCAGGTAAAATTAATCTGTAAAGTGTATTTTCACATAATATAGCCCAAATATTATCATTACAACACACACTCAATATTTCATAATTACTAACAGTATATTTTATGTTCTCTTTTGTTACACCAAGTTGTTAAAATTCAGTGTATATTTAACACTGACAATACATCTCACTTCAGACTAGCCTCATTTCAAGTGTTCCACAACCCCAAGTAGCTAGGGGCTACCATACAGGGTAACACCGTCCCAAGATCTCAGATGCGTCATGACATTCGAATAGAAATAAAGCGCTTATTGAATATATCATAAGATGAATTGTTTCAAAAACATCAAATTATTTTAACATATAACATTGTATTACATTGGTTATTGAGGACTATAATCATCTGTAACCCCCCCCCAAAAAAAAAATAAATCACCACTATATTCTTTTAAAAGAGAATGAAAGTTTATTTTTGTTTTTAAATTAAGATATCTATTCATTAATTTTTATGGTACAATGTTTCAATCCAGCAGAATTTGAAGACCAGTGCTTTGGGGTAACATGGGTCATTTATAACTGTGAAAACAAAAATCTGACAGCAAAATTTGATGGGGCAGGGGAGGAGAAAAAGAAGAAAAGAGGGAGCAGCAGGTCCTATGCCTGTGACAAAGAGAAAGCCTGGGCTTCACCTTCATTGCATTTTACCAAGAACTAGTCCTGATATTGAATAAATTTATGCCTCTGCACAGCCTTATTACACTGGCTTACAATGATTTATTGCTCTGGCTCTCTCGTTTCTATATTCACAAGAGTTATGTCTGAAGGTTCATCTACTTACTCTGAGCAGCGTCATAATTGATACTGATCACCAGGGCCTGCCCCACACAAAAGGATGGGCAGTGACCTACAAAGGGTCTTTTTGTGCCCCAAAATGCCTCCTCCACTTCCCACGGTGATGCCTGAAGTCAATCTGTTTGAAACATTAGGAATCATCAATATAAAATTTCGAACCAGGAAATGAAGGAATAGATAAAGAAATCAAGACTAAATTGTTTTAGTTGGAGTCAGTGAAACATTTATTGACAGAGAGAGATGATGCAATCATTTAATAAGAGCAAACTAATATAGGACCTTGAAACCAAGTGTGAGTCTGGGATACAGTTCAGAGATGGATGGCAGGTCCATTTAGTTGGCTGGGGCAGAATGAAGAGGCTATAATACCATGTGGAGAGCCGGGGAGACAGTTTCAGAGCATTTTATAGGGGAAGAGGTTGAAGGTTAATGGTGAGGATATTGAAAGATGTGGAAGCTAGAGAATTAAAGGGCCATTCTCTCTCTTTCATGGAAGGTTTGACCTGGAGTCACCCCTGAACTTGCTAAGTGTTTAACCTCTCGTCTCCCTTCATCCCTGATATAAAGAGTCATACTAGATCATCTCTCAGGGTCCCTTTGAGCCAACACAGCTGCTGCCCATGAGAAAACGGATCATTCCCCCGCACATATGCTGGGAGAGTCTCAGCTTTCAGACGAACAATGAGATATGCCGGTTACAGTCAGCTGCTATTCTGCTTCACTTTCTGCTTTTTCCAAGCGTCAGCGTGTTACTCCTCATTTAGGGAGAGAATCGGTGCTTAATAGATGGGAGGAAAAGAAGCCAAGAGATGGCTTTCCAAAGGGCTTCTGCGGCCAAGTGAGACGATTCATCTTCCCCCTAACACTGATGGTGAGTCACTGGAGCACCTGACCTCAAGATGGAAGGCCTGACGTGCTTTGGATGGGGGTGTCAAGGCACCAGCAGTCACATACACACACACACACACACATATTTCCTGGAATTTTTTAAAAGGAGAAAGAAAAGAATAAGTTAAATTGTTTATTCCTTCTCCAAAGTATTTTTTACAGGCTTTTTACTTGTGTCAGGGGTGCCTGGGAGGAGGGCTCCCTGGTCATCTCCCTGTTTTCAGGAGAAAAACATAAACTTTTTCCATAAGCCTCAGGGTGATCTCAGCGGCCCTGGTTTATGTGTGTAGGCACCTATGCTTCCTTTCCTTTTGGCCTTGACCTCTGTCTGCCTCCTTGTCCCTCCCTTCCAGTCACCCAGCCAAGGGGTAGCCAAGCGAAGGGCACTCCCACAGAAGCCCTCGCAAGCTCCAGTAGTTAGTTACCTGGCAACAGGAACACTCATGCTAAAAAGAAATAAAACAGCAGTGGAAACCAGAGGGAACAGCTTTTTCCAGAATCTACGAGAATGAGGGGCAGGGAGGCAAAGAGCTCTTTTTATCAATGGCTTTTCATCCCCGCCCATACTGTTCTCCTGAATCCCCAAACCCCAATTTCTATCATCATCTGCTAAAAATAGCCTCCCTTCTGAGAATTTAATTACAGCCATGGAAACTCACATGGAAGAGTGAACTTGGGGAGATTCAGTAAGCACCCCGCCCAACGCCAGCGTAGAATGCTCAGGAGTTAATCAACCCCAGTTTCCATCTGTGCGCATGTTGTATTCCCGTCTGGGGATGTATTCTGACCACCTAATTGCCTTCCGTAATAGCACCCTAAATTCTGTGTACCGAGAAACGACAGCAAGCTCTTATCTCACTTCTTGCACCTTACCCACAACTCCACAGGAAGTGGCCATAGAGAGTGGGGCATAAACATCCTAGCGGATAACAGCTGACATTGACTGAAACCTTACTCTGTGCTCTGCTCTGAGCACTGTACAGACATATCTAACTTTCAAAACAGTCCTATGAGATCAATCATATTATCCTCCCCATTTTACAGATGAGAAAAACTGAGGGTCAGAGTGACTAACTGTCAAAGGTCAGACATCTATTCAGGATCTGAACTCCCTTTGGGATTTGAACTCATGTTCATAACCATGTTGTTAGGCAGATAAAAGATGAGAGATAGTAGGATTTGCTAAGATGGAGCTTGGATGGTAAGGCGGAGATGAAAATTAGTAAACTGTAAGAATCGGTGGATAAAAGTTATTTATGCTAAAATCACCTAATAAAATATGCTAAGAAAAACTTACTCCTTGGTTAAATGGGATTGTGCAATAGTAAGAGACGCTGATCAATCACTTTCGGCAGTCCTGTAAGGCTATATAAATGCCAACAGACCTCGGGGCATAGAAAAGTCAACCTACGGGGAGATGACCTTGAAGTCCCCGTCATCCTCATCATTCTGATTTGAAGGGAAAAGCAACATGGACATGTGAGTCAGCATGAACAGAATGGAACTGGAGTGAGATGACCAGACTAAAGTCCTGGATTGGCTTTCTGTCCACTCCATATGACCTCAAAAAGGTCAAATCCATAAACATTTATTGTGTCTACATCTTGCACCAAGCATACTGATTTAGGAGCTGAGAAAATAAGAACTACCAGGCACAGGCCCAGCTCTGAAGTGCAGTCATGGGCTCACAGAGCAGGGAAAATCGTGGACAATTTCCCACATTTTCCCTATCTCCAGACAGAGAAAACTAGCAGCAACTTTTGTTGTTGTAAGCCTCAAGCAAGATAATGACTGTGACAAATATTTATGGACTGCATAATATGCCATGCAAAGTTGATGATAAGAATGAATTCTTAAAATAAATCACATTTATTGCCACGGTTATCACCGACATGGCCTGGTCCCTGCCAGCCTCTCCAACTTTATCTCCCACTAGGTCCTTGGTCCTCTTCTTGGTCGTAGAGGCCAAAAATATTCCTGCCTTAGGGACTTTGCACTGCCTGGAATGTACTTAGTCCAGTTATCTGGACAGCTCACTCTTTCATTTCATTCAGAACTCTGTTCAAAAGACCCAGTAGAGGTCCTCCACGATCACCCTAAAACACAAAACATGTGTACACACGCAGATACACCCATGCACACATATACACATGCATATGCACATGCATACACACATGCACACAATACTCACACATATAGACAGATATGCTGTACACTCAGACACATATTATACACACACACACACACACACACACACACATACACATATGCAGACACACAAACCACTCTCTGTTTCCTTACCCTGCTTTATTTTTCTTCAGAGTACTGTTTCTTCCTAAAATTATGTTTTTATATGTTTGCTCACATGTTTATCTTCTGACACACACCCCCCTCCCCTGGTTGGAAGGTAAGCTCTGCGAGGGCAGGGACTCAGTCTCATTGCCCATTCTCTTTCCGGTGTCCAGAACAATTCCTGACTCAAAACATAGCTCCAAAATGACTGAGATGCAATTCACATATCATATAATTCACCAATATAAAATGTAGAATTCAAAGTGTTTAGTATATTCAGAGTTGTGCAACCTTCACCACAATCTTAGAACACTTTCAACTGTCTCAAGAAGAAACCCCATACCCATCAGCAGTCACTTTCCATTCTGCCCCCAAACCTCCTCTCCCCTCTCCCTTAGCTCTACTATACTTTCTCTTTCTATAAATTTGCCTGTTCTGGGTATTTCAGATAAACAGAATCACATAATAAGGTTCTTTTGAACATTAAATTTTGACATATGCATGAAAAATGTTAAATCCAATGATTTGCCATGCATTCTAGATATGAGTGACCCCTCAGAAAGTTTGCTTTCCTGAGTTTGGAGAAATCTAACATCCAATCTTGGAAATGGGGGATTAGTCTGGCAAAAATCTCATTTATTCATGGCACACTTTTGTTTGTTGTCTTCTTTCATAGTGACATTTTGACAGGGAGTTGAACAGAAGCTTCCCTTTGCAGTATCAACAGACAAAAGGGAGGGGTGACAGCAAATAAATACTTGAAATGAAATTCCAAGGGGCCTGTTTATTTATTTAAGAGACCAACTGTTTCTAAACACTCCCAACTATAAATTATTTCATTTAAACATAAGCAAAGGCCAGCAAAGCCTGGCGCGCTGACATGTTGATTACAAGTCATTCTTTATTCATGTAAGCAAGACCCTGACCAAGCACTTTTGGTAGACGTTAATTCCACACATCCGTGGATTCGAAAGTCATAACATGGCCTTCTATTATTTACAAGAATTTCATAATGGACTTCACTAACCCACATGGCTTTCCCCTTCAGTTATTCTAAACTAGTGAGGTTTAAGTGCATCAATACGCTCTTCTCCAACATATAATGTCAAACTATTTCTCATATTTGATTCACAAAGAGCAACTGACATCAGTATCGAAGTCAATTCATGAACTAAGTTCTTAGAATTGGAATTGAATCTACAGGTATCAGGTAAAAGCTCTCTCCCAATACTCTAATCCACGCCATAGCTTCCTAGTTTGAATGCATCCTGGGCACAGGGGCGCAACGTTACCTGAGGCAGCCTCCATCGTTCCAAACTAGTTTAACGCTGGAGTACTGTTCTTTAGAGTAACAACCCCTGCCCTGAGTATCCTGCTGTAAAGATGTTTCCCACATGACTATCTCCCTGCATCTATCTTCTTTTAGTCCAAGTTCTGACCTCTAGAGAATAAAAGGGAATCCTACTTTTTCCTGCTCGAAGCAAGTAAGTCCCTGGAATATCTGAAAACAGCTGGCCTCCCTGGGAGTTCTTTTCTGAGCTCAGCCACCCCCAGGCCATCTTACAACTAACTTGGTTTGCAAACCCTCTCTCAGCTGCACTCCCACACTGCTGCCTCCGCCCCACCTCGGCTCCCTACCTTTCTGATTGCCCACCATCAAAACAATTCACTGCCCTCTCTCAGTACAAATCTGCAATAATGGTATTTAACTGTAATCCTTTCGAATGAAAAAGGGGCCATACATGTCCCCTGTTAATTGTGGAAATAACCTATTCATTGCAAACATCACTTATATGAATTATTGAGACTATATAGATGAAATCATTCACATTTAGGAAATTCTGTGGGCTTTTTTTTTTTTTTCACTTTCATTTGTGGGTCAAGGACTGCTTTGAGCTAAAATGAGCAGATCCCATTTAAACAAAGGACAATACCCATTCAGGAGCTCTGCCCTGCACATCCTATCTTTAGACACATGTAATTTCAACTGAAGTTATCATGAATTGAACCAGGAGAGCCAGAGTTATTTCAGCAGCTGTGAAAACAAAAGCAACAAGACCAAGCGTCTTGTTTCCATTTAATTTAGAGCTTTCTCGAGGAGAAAAAGTAAATCTCTGTGCTTTCCATTTAAGGATGTCACACAGAGAATGTCTTGTGTTTTCACAGGTCCTTCCAGTAGTAATCACTGCTATAAGATAAGGGAAGAACTGACAGCCTATTTTTGTCAGAGCCACAGAGACACTGTCTTAATGAGACTATTGCACTCAGGTCTGATCTGTTTCCACCCTATACATTCGAACACAATAATGAGCTCACCCTGAAGTGAGCCGGTTTGGGGGCTTGATCCCATGGACTATAGCCACTCCTTAATTTCCAGCCAGAGAGACATCTCTGGCCCAAAATGAGAAGCATGAAGCAATAGGCAGCAGCGTGTAGAAGAAAAGAAGGCACTGAAAGTTAACCAAGGCAGACTTTAAATCACAGCTCCACCATTTCTGAGAATACTTAACCACCCGTAGTCTGTTTCTTCATCGAAAAATGGGGCTCTTGATACCTACCTCAGAAGGTTGTTGTTGTGTATGTATGTGTGTGTGTGTGTGTGTGTATAATGTACAATATATATGTACGAAAATGTACAATAATATACATA
The DNA here is from genome assembly GCA_004027375.1 of Macroglossus sobrinus. NCBI lineage: Eukaryota > Metazoa > Chordata > Mammalia > Chiroptera > Pteropodidae > Macroglossus > Macroglossus sobrinus. The sequence continues at coordinate 24,235 of PVKZ01003877.1, read as the reverse complement.
AAGCATAGTAAACAGGGATAGGAACATAGTCGGTGCTCATTAGTAGTGACTAATAATTAAATTACAGATCAGAGTGTTGCTCAGTGAATGTAGAATTACAACGTAGGGCATGGGATGTGTTTATGGGCTCTTTAAGAGCCTAATAAATTGTTCCCTTTCTATTCTATCTAAAGAACGGAGACCAGTCAGCTAAAACAGCCTGTCCTCTTTCCTGGACAACAATGAAACCACAGTGACACTTCCCAAATTTTCTATTTTCACGCTGTGTACAGACAACATTTTCCCCTGGCACTGAGGATATTGTTTGTTTCAGATCTCTGCCTTTACTAACGATTTCTCTTTCTTTATAATCAAAAGGAAGATAGATACTGAAGCCCACTGGCAAACTATTCCTTATACCTGAGGATGGATTGCTTCTGTAGGTTATAGATCTCTATCTCTCTGTCTCTCTGTCTCTCTGTCTCTCTGTCTCTCTGTCTCTCTGTCTCTCTCTCTCTCTCTCTCTCTCTCTCTCTCTATCTATCTATCTATATCTATCTATATCTCTATCTATCGATATCTATATCTATATCATCTATATCTATATCTATATCTATATCTATCTATATAGAGAGAGATATAGATATATTTAATTCAGTCATAAAGGTGACACTTTTTCCTTAGAGTATCCTATTCTTTTACCAAACTCATCTGTGTGGGGATTCTTCTAACTGTGGATTGATAGCCCCCCAAAATCTACTATCGGTAAATAAATGTAGACTTCTTAGTTTTAGCATTCAACACAAGTGCATTAAGTGCCTTTACGCTTATGAAATTGGCAAGGAAGAATCCTATATAATCCACGCTTTTAAGTTTGAGTGTATCCCTCGCTCAATCTCTACCAACAGTTCTAGATCATTAACCCCACAGATGAGAAAACTAAGACCCAGAGAGATCCACTCCACCTAATATTACACAGAGACACGGCCTCCAAGCCAACACTCCCTCCTCTCTATTCTACCGCCTGCCATGACAGAAGAGTTGGGACTGGGCCATCTGATTGGACCTTCCTGAGGGATTACCTTGTTTCCTTGGCAACCATGTGAGTCCACACATCAAGGGGGCATGCTCTGGGATGGCCAGCAATTGAAGGCCCTGACACAGAACATCTGCAGGTGGTTCCTTTCAGGAACAGCCTTTCCTGGCATGAATAGCCTGCTCTTTCCAGCGATGTTTGGTCAGACAGGACAGTGGCAGCTTTGTCTCCTTCCTCCTATTTCCTCCTATTGTGCATCCACAAAAGGGGAACTGACTGTGCAGCAGAGTGACTACAGAAAGATGCTCAAGCTGGAACTGGGGACAATCCAAGTTGGTGGCTGCTGAGTCATGAGGAGATTCTTTGCTGCCACTTGTTCTTCTATCAAGCATGAGTGACTCAGTTCTTGTGGCAAGACACCTGGAAGCTATTTATCTTCTTCACTAAGAACTCATTCACAGGGTAAAAATGTAATAATGTTCATTTACCATCACTCTATTACCCCAAGAACCAGATTGCTGCTAATTCAAAAATGGCACTGATTCAGCCATCACCTCACTGGGGCGACATTCTTCTGCAGTAACTATTTATGTCCCAGCACCATTTGAAATACCCTTCAGATCCTTTCTGAAATGTTCAAGTCCCAGAGAAGCAGCCTGATCTGATGAGAATTTCACAAGATGTGGGTCTGAGGAGAGTGTGTCTGAAGGTCAGTCAACCATCCTGGAGCCATGCCTTCCAGCTCAAGTGATAATACCTCCCTCTGGTCCTCAAACTTATTTCAGGACAAACTTCCTCAGATTCAGAGTCACAGCCCACTGCAGCTCTGCAACGTCCCCTGCTCACCACAACGCAGGGGAAAAAAAAAAAACACACAAAAAACAAGAGACTTGTCGGCAGCTGAACATTTGATAGCACTTGCTTCGGACTTGCCAACAGCCTGACATGAGAACTCAGTCATCCTTCACGGCTTCTCTGGGCCTCAGTTTCCCAAACCAAAATTGAGGATATTTACCCCATGTTGAAATAAGGCAAATAAAGGATGAAGTCAGGATAATTCCAGAAAGATGAGCGGTTGGAGTAGCTAGACACCCCGCAAGAAGCCAGTAGAGGGACAAAACTCTGAGCCTGTTTAGACAGCGAGAACGTCCTTGGGTTTCCTCCCCCGCCCCCACCCTCTCCTTCAGAGAGCCTGAGGGCTCAGCTAAAAGAGCGACCACCAGGAAGAAAATAAGCCAAATGCTGCCCTTGCTTCCTCCTTCTTTCCAAGTGGACCAGGTGACAGTAGCTGATAAACTGTTTGTGGAGGATTTCAAGCTCCTGGGAGACCAATGCTACATGAATAGAAAGTGTTCTTATATCGCAAAACGCTGGAGAACGGCTTCCCTGGAAGTCATTGCACCAGGCAGAGAACTGATGAAGTCATTTCCTTTCCTTCCTTCTGATCTCTGGCTAAAAGTTTCTCAGTCATTTAAGGAGGATTTAATCCACTAGTGGACTGTCCCCATTTGAGGACTGCAGGGCTAAAGTTAGTACTGACCTGAACACAACAACCACAAGGGGGAACAGACCAGTGGCTCTCTGTAAACCTGCCAGCTGGCACACCTGTTCCTTCTCCAGAGTCTGGGGGACACAGTTTTCCGCCAGGGTTTCTCCTTTGAAATGCTTTTGAGCCAGAGCAGCCTGCACACAAAGTCCCCACTGGCCCTTCTCCCATCCCTGATTTTCACTGCCTTCAAGGGACCTTTGAAGGTGCTTTGCCGTCAGCAGTTAGTCGCTACCCCAGTGACGTAACATAGCCCTTCGAAGGACCCTCTTTAACAGCCAATTGTCAGGTGCTGGGGAAGTCTTGCCGGGGTTAAGGAAGACATTTCGAGACTGGTGGACCCACTCTCTTCCCTTCAAATGACTCCATAAAAGTATCTTCCAATAGAGGCCTTTATATTAGTGTATTTCTGAGGGCTACAGCTGTGTGGTCCAGAGAGGAAGGATCGAGAGAGGGAGTGGACCCACGGATGAACCCATAAAACTGGGTGCATTCTGCTTAGAGGAAGAATATCTCAAGGAGATGCAACGGTGCTTTCAGAGACGTAAATGTGTGTTATTATAGTTCGGTTTTTATGATGCCAAACACAGAAACCCATTCGAGCTGGCTCCAGTAACACGGGATTGTTACAGGGCTTCTTAAGGGAAATTCGGGGGAAATTCAAGGGATGGAGTCACAGGCCCAGGCCTCCTGGAGAAACGGGTAGGACTGTGGATTTGAAGTTAAGGTGGTCTAGACACCACAGTAGCAGAAGCTCAAGTGTCTTTTTATAGACAGTTGCCTTTAACATGACTCATCTACAGGCCAACCATCTGCTTCCTCCTCGAATACTCGCAACTTCTCTCCAAGTCATTGCATTTAAATACCATTGAGAATCCCAGTGGCTCGGCACATTTTCTTTTCCAAAGACTTTTTTTTTTCTTTTTGAGGAGTTTTAGGTTCACAGCCAAAGCAAGAGGAAGGTATAGAGATTCCTCATGTACCCTCAACCCCTACTCAGGCACAACCTCCCCCATTATCAACATCCCAGACCAGAGTGGGACATTTGTCACAACTGATGAACCTATACGGACACTTCGTTATCACCCAAAGTCCATAGTTTACTTTAGGGTTCACTTGTGGTAGTGTATATTCTATGGGTTGGGACAAATGTATAAGGACACGTATCTGTCATGCAGTATCATACAGAGTATTTTCACTGCCCTAAAAATTCCCTGGACTCTGCCTGTTCCTCTCTCCTTCCCTGCCTCCAACCTCTGGTGACCACTGATCTTTTTACTATCTCCATAGTTTTTGCCTTTTTTCAGAATGTCATACGGTAGGAATCAAATAGTATGTAACTTTTTCAGACTGACTTCTTTCACTTAGCAAAATGCATTAAGTTTCCTCCATGTTTTTTCATATCTTGATAGTTCATTTATTTTTACTGCTGAACAATATTCTATTGTCTGGATAAACCAGTTTATTTATCTCTTCATCTACTGAAGGACGTCTTTGTTGCTTCCAAGTCTTGGCAATTATGAATAAAGCTGCCCTAAACATTCACGTATAGGGTTTTGTGTAGACGTACATTGTCAACTCCTTTGGATAAATACGAAGAAGCAAGATTGCTATATCATGTGGTAAGAGCATATCTAATTTTGTAAGAAACCACCAAACTGTCTGCTGAAGTGACTGTACCATTTTGCATTTCCACCAGCCATGAACGAGAGAGTTCCTATTGCTCCACATCTTCACCAGCACTTGGTATTGTCAGTGTGCTGGATTTTGGCTATTTTAATAAGTATGTAACGAAATTTATTGTTTTAATTTGCATTTCCCTAGTGACATATGATGTGGAGTATTTTTCATCTGCTCCAGTATGTGGGTTAAGAAGCACGACCTTCAAAGCCTGGGTTTGAGCCTGGGTTTGACCTCTGGCTCTGCCTCTCCTCACTTGTGTGACCTTGGGCAAGGAACTTGATCTCCCCAAGCCTAAGTCTCCTCATCCGTAAAGTAAAAATCAGTTTCCTTCATAAGATTGTTAAAGAATTAAATGAGATAATAAATGTCAAAGCACTTTGCATATTGCCAAATAAAGCTATTCTTATTACTGACATCATCATCATTTTTATTATTGTAACTCAATATCACATGGTTAGTGGCAGAATTCGGCTTCCACATTAGGCTGACTCCCTATCCAGCGACCTTTAAACTACCCCTTAGTGAATCTTTGTTGGGTTGTGTTTTCAATTTAGCTGAAGAAACCACTTATTTAATATTCCTGCCCAAACTGCATAATCTGACTCTAATCATGAAGGAACATCAGACAAAGCAAATTTGAGGGACATGCTAAAAAATAACTGGCCTAAATTCTTCAGAAATGTCAATGTTGTGAAAATCAAAGAAAAGGCAGAAAACTGCTCCAGATGTATGATTCTGGATTGGATCCTGGGCCAGAAAGAAAGCATTGCGATAAAAAAAAAATTATGAGAACAATTGAGAAAATGCAAGATCTGTAATTAGATAATAGTATGTCATTGTTAAATATCTCAAGTGAATATTCTTCTCAGAAAATATACACTGAAGTAGTATTTAGGAACAAAGGGTATAATTTCTGAGACTTGTCAAATGGTTCAGAAAAACATACATATATATTATTATATATAAAACGTATATATACAATATATGTTTGGCAAAATTTCCAGGTAATTCTCTACTTGGGGCTTTATTCTATATAAAAGGCCTGTGATTTCTTATTGTCCTTTATTAAATGAGGCCTAGCATAGAAACTGGTAATTTCTTTATATTCTCCTCCTCGCATACCAGTGAGAACACAATGCTCATTAGATGTGTTGCAAATGAGTTTTCATAAATTATACAGAATATAATGAGAGAAGGAGAGAGAGAGAGAGAGAGAGAGAGAGAGAGAGAGAGAGAGAGAGAGAAATTGAGTGGGGGGGGACAGAGAAAAAGAATGATAAAACGAATTTGGCAAAATGTTAGAAGTACCCACTACATGAAGGCACTATGTATGATATAGGCCTTTACAGTTTACAGCATACATTCATGTGACTGCCCATTTGATTTGATTCTTGTTGAATTCTCAGTGAAGTACAATGAAACCATAGCTTATAGGAGTAAGGTGGGGTGGGGGGAGGGATCTAAAATTTCAAACAGAAAAGCAAAAAGTCATGAATGTTTTTAAAAAAATTACCCTCTTAAAACACTTTTTTTGTTTACCATGTTATCTTGTACACACAAAGGTTTTGGCCTTATGTCTGGGGCCAGATCAGGACAAAGATGTGATTCTGTAATTGCTATACCTGCTCATTCAGAGTCTATAGACTGAGGGATGCAAAATTGTCAAACTGTAGTGGGTACACGGGACCTGAGGTCAGCTGAGGAAACAATGTCCGAAGCGACGTTGCACACTCACTCCACACCTGATGCCCACTTGTGGAGGAGAAGGTTCCAAACAATCGCCCACCATCTTTAAATAGCGCTCTCTCCCTCAATGAACTGGGTTGGCTTTGCTGAGTTCATGTTGCCGAGGTGGACACAGTTCGATGTGCATATATAATGGGACTCAGGTAGGGCAGGTTTCAGCGTTTTATCGAATCTGTTCTCACCTGTTTCCATGTGCCTTCCAGAGCTTCAGAGGATGGAAGCAAAACACTACCTTTTCCAGATTCTAGTTAGGGGACCGGATAGAGCTTAAGTTAGATGGAGCCGTAAGAGATTTGGAAGGCAGAAGTGGGCTGGAAGCTGTCTTCTTGCTGTTTTTGCTGCTTTCATCTGGCAGAGATTTTAGTATCATCGGCATCCCATCTCTGTCTTCACAGATGTTCAGAGGTGTCCAGGAAACAGAGATCACCAGACTCCACCTCCTACTGTCGAGACAATTTGAAGGAGAAATAGCAGTTGCCTCTTGTAATGCTGTCTTTCTGACCTCTAGATGTACGCTGCTGTGTCCGGAAAGTCAGTGGCTCTGGCCTCTGACGGCCCTTCCTGACGGGGTCAGAGGTCGCCATTCCCCTTGTGGGTAAGTTCTACAAAGTTCTAGGAGTTTCTGGAGGCCCAGCCCAAAGCCCACTCCTCCCAACTCTTCCACTAATTTTGGAAGCACCCAATCTCCTATATTAATCCCTCTTTCTACTTAAAATACCTGGAGTAGATTTTGCTTCTTGAATTGAACCCTAACTAATTTTTCCCTGTTTCCCAGATACAGAGAGATAGACTACAAGAGATTAAAATGGAGCAGTGCTCGAGTGAAGTTCTCATACAAACACAATCGCTGGGAGCTAGTACACCTGGGCCATGGACTTGAAGCTGACTCTGGGCATCTAGCATATCTTTCTCTTTTAGATCACACAGTCCTAAAACAGAAAGATGGCACCTCTGCACAGACTGTGTAGGATGCCTAACACTGACCAACCGCAATAAATAATGTGTTCAAATTATTAGTCGACAGCTTCACTTCAGGAAATTAAAGCAAATTTCCCTGCATTATCAGTTCATTTTCTTACTCCCTAAGGCAAGAAAGAGGGAAGTTCTCTAGATAGAAATGAATTGGGGTGATGTTAAATCTCCAGATTAAATAATGACGAGTAGGGGTTCAGACACAGTGAGCAGGAAATATAACCAGAAGCAGAGCCTCAGAACCCAAGTATCTATAAACAAATTCAGTCTCTATCTTCTGAAAAGACAAAAAGAGAAAAGATAGGTAAAAAACAGAGTCCACATCTATTCAACTTACAGGACTATTCTTCAATTTTCACAACAAATTCAAGAGACAAGTACTATTATCGTCACCATATCCTGGGTGAGGGGACTGAGGCTCAGGGGAAGTGAAGCCACCTCTCAAGGTCACAGATATGAAACATCCTCACCCAGGTGCAGGAACAGGTACCCTAACCCAGGCTTCTCGAACACCAAATTCTGTTCCTTTAACCACTTGCAAAATAATGCAGCTCTCCACAAGGTGAGTGATTGTCAGTGTTTTTTCCATTCCCCAAAATAGTGTTTTCTAAGTTGAAAGAGACAACCATTGATTAAACCCAGCAGCCCTCATTAATCAGTTTCTTGAGTGAAAAATAAAACAGCAGGTTCCAGCAGTTTTATTCTTCACTGCCTTACTAGGAGAGGGAAGGAGAAAGGAAGGAAATTAGCATCAAGACTCAAGACGACTGATTCAAATCCATCCTTCCTGCGTCCGTAGCCAGCTACCCCTGGATTCCCACCTACCAGTTCCACAGCCCCCAAACTCCTGCACCCACTTCCAAACCCATGAAAGATCTTCAATTCCTATAACCATTTATTTCTTCAAAGTGAATGAGGGCCACACAGTTTTGTATTCGTAATATTAACCATGAGTTTTCCCTAAAAGTAACTGACTGTAATTCTCAAGGTAGAATGACAATGGATCTGTCATGTGAGTCCTCTCACTCCCTCACCTGCCCCTTTGCACCTTTGGTCCAGGTGTTCCTGCTGCTCTTGGTTACAGGGCCAAGGTCCTGACACTCCTCACTGCCACCACACAAATGCCCAGGGATTTATTCATAGATGACACCTGAGCCTTCACAGCTCACTGTTGCAAAAAAAAAATTTTTTGGTATCTCTGAGGATTATAACCTTTTCTCATTTTTCTTTTCTGCTGATAAATTCTGGAGAGCAGTAGGGATAGCAGGAAGCCATCTACCATCTTACAGGGTGGACAAGCAGCTAGCGTGACCTTCTCAGCCAATATAACTTTAATCATGGTCTGTTGACAGCAGCTTCCAGATATATGGCCTCGATGTGTCTTTCTATTCCTGCCCCATGCTGCATACTCTAAGGAGAGCCTTCTGAGTCTCACTAGGGAGGAGGAAAGCTATAACTAAATCCCAGCTACAAATGTATATTTTGGTGGAAATGCATAGAACTCTTATTTCATTTGCAAAGGCAACTGGAAAACACTTGAATAAGTCTATGAGCCTTGAAATAAGATAATTTTAAACTAAAATTTGAGGACATGAAGGTATTTGCAAATGTCAGCAAAATCTGCCAAAAAAAAAGGCTCCATTTTGCTGAATTCCACCGATTCCTTCCAATAATGTTATTTGAGTATTTCCATATTCTCTAAGGTGACCCTTGGATTAACAATAAGGCTAGTCATATCTTTATTTCTGAGATTGATACCCACGATCTTCTTATATGAAAATGTTCAAAGGATTTATCACCCTCATAATTAGTTCTGATTCAACAGCATTTCTATAATAATGCCACTCTCACTCATGTGCATTCTAATATGCTTTCCTGGGGCAGGAGGGTGGGGCGAACAGGGTGGAATTATGCATAATGCTGGTGTTGTCTCTGAGAATGCATCTCGCTCATGCACACCAGCTGACACGTGTTTCAGTGGGCAAAAGACGGAGAACCAGTGTTCTACGCCTGCCTCATTCTGACAGATTACAATGTGTTGTTTGCATGGTTAACCACGCCTACTCCAGGGCCTCAGACACAAGGAGGTGACATGGCACAGCAGGTTCTGGACTAAGAATGTCTAGGAAAAAAAATCAAACTCCACCATGTGATATGGAGCAAGTTTCCCAATCCTTCCATTTTCTTATCTTATTTCATAAGATTATTATGAGGATTCAGTGTGATAATAATTTTAAGGTGCTTAGCACAGTGCATGTCACATGGTTAGCTCTACTAATATTAGCTGACATTACCAGCTTTTAGTAATTATAGGAGGCACTTGGAAAATGCTGCACATATATATAAATGACCAATCCTCTGGTGTATTAAGAGCAGAAAATGACCAAGAAATATATAATTAGCCAGTTTATCCTCTACTTAGGTGCTGTTCTTGGCCAAATACTGCCATACTTTGTTTTTGCTACTAAAGCACATACATTATTGTCACATACCCTGAGGTGGCAGTGAGCTCCTATATGCAGCACAGTGTCTCACTTACTGGTCAATAACCAACATTGGCAAGAACTTCAGCCACAATCAGGAATGCCATTTGTAGTTAAGCCAAAGAATTTTCTTCCAGAAATGTTAACTGTCTCTGGTGGGAATCAATCCAGCAATTCTGGCCTCAAGTAGCATTAGAATAAATCAATTTCAGGAATAATGGGAAATCAAGAAATTTTATTCTTGATTTGTCTCCCAAAATTCTACTGGGGACATATTTAAAATAACACTCAGCCAACAGCTCAGCAGGGTGACCAGTTGGACAGCAGCCATTTAAAAACATTCACATTTTAAGAAAAGTTGTTGAGAAATTCCTTCCCAAATATTCTCTAGAAACACTGTGATGAGAGAAAAATGATGCGTATGTGATTAATGGTTCCATGTTGCTTTCCCACCAAAATTCAAAGTGAAAATCACAGACTTGTCATATTTTCTCACATATTTGGGCCTTTGCTCATACTGTTCCATCAGCCAGGAATGTCCTCCACACCCCCATCCTGTCCCCACCCGCCCTCATCATCCCAACACATCAGGGTAGTACAGCGCGGAGGTTAGTGGCATGGGTTCAAATGCCAACTCCACATTTCCCTAGTCAGGTGACTCTGGGCAAGTTACTTAATTTCTCTGTGACTCAGATTATCCTATGGGGATGATAATCATACCAACTTTATAGGGTTTTGGAAAAATTAAATAGGTTAATACATGGAAAATTCTTAGAATAGAACAGTTTGTGGAACATGGTCAACACTATATAATTGCTGTCATTATTATCCTTCAAAGCCTAGCTCCCACTTTAGACCCTTGTGAAGGTTCTTTCATTCCCCTGGGCAGATTACACACTGCCTCCTCCATGCTTGCACTTGTCTCTACTATAGTAAGTACCATGTTCAAGTACAACCACTGGCGTGTGTGTCTGCTTTGCCACTATGCAAAAACATGAGGAATGAAAACACTATCATTTTACCCTGAGAGTCTTCAGACCTTTTAACAGAGCCATGAATATGATGGATGCACAATAAATATTTGGCTAACATATGAATGCATTAATTAAATGTTATTTAAGCTTTTCATATTTCCCATCAGTCAGTATCTCCCCCTCTTCGCATAAAACTGTTGAGTGATTGCTGTTGCTATGGCTGCTTCTAAAGTCAAACCAGGTAAGGTTTTGAACTATCTCTGAGTTTGTACAATAATCATTGGCATCGTAAGACTTCATCATTAGCATCATTAACAGCGTGGATTAATGTTATTACTGAGCTGGCAGGCTGACTCTGCCTAGCATGTATTGTCTCTAGAGATGAACCTTAAAGTTTTCTTAGGCAGATTCTCAAGCATCTTCCTGCTCCAGCGTTGCTGGGACATGAGACATGTCACAGTTCCGAGAGAAGTGGTTAGTCACAGTCAGTCTGCAAGTGGAGAAGGACCTTGGCAAGAATACAATCCAAAGAGACACTAAGAATAAACAGTCCATCGAAGGCCAAGGGAATTTCCCCTTGTGAAAGTGAGAAGGGGATGATGAAATAAGCAGCTTCCTGGCAACGAAAAGATAACATCCTCTCTGAGCCGGGCTTCCAGGGAGGAACAGGGAAGGCAGAGAGGAACAGCAGGGGAAGCACCGGGTGTGGGATCAAAAGACTCAAAGCTTAATTCTCCATTTGGAGAGCTGACTTTCTCCTCTTTAACATGGAGAATCGGATGTGAAAACTTAAAAGCGCCCTCTAAACTTAAGCAGTGATTCCGTGTGTAGCTGACAAAGGCCCCTTTACGCCCGAACTCATGGAAGCAGCTTCCACTCTGTGAAAGGCCTCTCCTGTCTCCTTCACTCTGGAATTGAGAGAGGCGTCTCTGCTTTCTCTTCACTTAAACTAGTAAGTTCTAAAGAAGTTTTGCTTTAAGGTTGTCTTGGGATAAAACTATTTTTTATTAGGAATCTTTGGCCTAACAAAAGTGGCTTTTCTTTGGCCACAATTGCTTTGAAATATATGAAACTGCACAGTGTCACTTACGGCTCATGTGGATTTTTCTTACCTTAAAAGCAAATATTTAAGGTGCAAACTGCCAGTGGTGTGCTTTGGGAGCTGGTGGCTTCTGGCTGGCAAGAGCTGATTTTATATATTTCTTCCTACCTTCGTATTCAGTGAGCCTGGCAATTGACACAAATGCTATAAATTAGGATGTTTTTTTTCTCTCCAAAAACTGGCTTACCAGCACACAACTGATTGAACCCCTGAAGAACTCAAGATTTCCCCAGCCATCACTCCCTACCCAAATACCACAAAAAGGAAACCACACACATAAATATTAGATGGGGACGTTACAGAGGTACAACACTGTGGGAATAGAAAAAAAAAAAAAACCTGATATATATCAGCTTCACAATCCTACTACACGAGGTTCTGACACCGAGGTGCCTTGGGTTTTCCTAACAGAGTAACTAATATGCCAGAGAATTTTGAGCCTCAAATGAATATATTCAGAAGTTATATTACAGTTGGACTTCAAACACCTCAATTGAAGGGAACATAATAATGGGATAACTGGCTTGTCAATAGGTGGTCTGTTATTAATCTCCATGAGCTAATATAATATACTGTTGCCTTTTTAACCTTTCAGTGCATACTGATCAAATCGTGGTGTATCTATTCTCTTTAAGTTTAAATGGATTATTCCTTCTCTTCCGCAACGCCAAACATTATGCTATTTCCCAAGAGTGGTGCTTGTAATAGGGGAGGAGAATAATGTCTTGCACGCATAAGGTGCTTGGTGGTCCTCAGAGGCCTTCCTCATATGCAATTTCAATTAATGCAAGATGAAGGTTCTTCACCTAGCAGGACTCATAACATGGTAGATGCCCCAAATGTAGGAGGGAGTTCAATTACTGAATAGTAGATATTGTTACTATAGTGAGCATCTATGCATCTGTTACTATGGTGGCACCCTATCATCTTTTGAGTCTCCTCCTATATTTGGGAAAATATTAAATAATATGAGTCATTACCACTCCAACATAGGAGTCAGGATACAACTTTTCAGCTTCCCTTGCAGCTAGTATTCAGGCACACCATCATATCATCAGGGACACCATAAGAAAGTTTTGGTTCATAAATAAGCAAAAGAGGAAGGAGGCTCTGCAGGGACCTTCTATCTCTGTATCTTTGATGTTGAGAGATGTTGAGGGGGAGACAGAGGTGTCTCGTGTGTGTGTGTGTGTGTGCACATGCGATGGCAGTGGCAGTGTGGCTATTTCCCAGGGATTGTACTTCTGCCGTAGAAGCAACAGCTGTGGAGAAGCTGCAGTTTTACATTAGATTTATAGCTTGGTTTGGGGTATTATTGTCCCTCTAAGCTTATCCTCAAACCCAGTTTGTCTCTCGCATCCCACACCTTCCTTCCGTAGTCAATATTGATCTTACTGATGTATATTCTTTGGTAGTTCTTTCAGCAAGTCTATTTTTTAAATTGGTTATCAGAAAATGCCTTTATTTCCCCCTTTTTTCTTGGATGATAGTTCAGTTAGATATAGATTTCTAAGTTGAACATTATTTTTCATCAACACTTTAAAGATACTATTTTATTGTTTTCTAGTATCTCTGTGGCTAAGTGTGCTGTTGATCTACTTGTCCTTCTTTTGTGTTAATCTGTTTTTTAAAAATATTTTTATTTCACTTTAATAGTTGGCAACATCAGCCCAATATGAGGTTCATTCTAATTTATCTTGCTTTGAACACGTAAGATAGACCCTGTACTTTCAAATCTATTCTGGAAAAATGCCATTTGTGATCGCTTCCTAATATTGCTTCACCTCTGTGGAGTTGCCCTCCAATATTCATTTTTCTCTATTTTCCTTAAAAACAGAACTATCATTTTCTTTTTGGAGAACATAGCTAGAACCTCTTCCTGTCTCCCTAATGGCTCTGTGATATAAGAAGTGATATATATATATATATATATATATATATATATATATATATATATATATATTCTGGATAGTGCTTTTAAAGGAAATGGGCACATGTGCCCCTTTTTCTTTCTCTGAAAACTCCCCCAACCACCACCTTATGCAGGGTGCAGACCTGAGGGGCAAAGCTACAGAAGCCATGCGGGATCCTGAAATAGAAGCCAGAAGTTGAAATGTTAACAGAGTCACTCTACCAGCCCTCGACATCTGGACTGTAATATGGGAGAGGAACACACTTCTATCTTTAGGCCTCTACACTATAGGGTCTTTTTAAAAATCAACTTCTATTTTATATTAACAATTGCATCTTGCTACTCTCCCCTTTCCTTGTGCCTTCCTTAATGTGATTGTGCATGTGTGTATGCATGCACATGTGCACACACATGTGCACACATGACCTTCTCACTCTAACCTCCATTTACCCTATTCCCATTCATATTTTTCTACCTCCTTATTCTCTGGGTTGCTTTCAGGGTGATTCTTCATGCTTTCTTCCAGGCCACTGGTCCTCTGCAGATGTCTAACGTGCTCTTGAGCATGTTCTTTGGAGCTTCTAACATCAACAAATATATTTTTAATTTCTATTTGGCTTCTTTTAAAATAAACATGCTCTTTTTTAATAATTAACTGTTTTTGCATTCTATGCTTTCTCTTCATAGCATGACTTCATCACGTCTTTCACATTTTTAAAGTTAACTCAGTTCTTAGGTTGCTAATTTTCCTGTTTATCTTCAGTTTCTCCTTCAGGATGACTCATTTCCTCATTTGGCTTGCAATTTTTTTATTAAGACTTCATTGTTTTAGCAGGGCTGGTTATTCCAGTGGATATCTGTGTGCTCAAATTGTAGGAATACCCCAATCCAGCAGCTGGATTGTTTCTGGTCCTGGGCCAGTTATGATGGTAATTTCTAGAAGGTTAAGATTTCTATATCCCATAGGTCGTATAAACTTTAATCCTACATTTACTCATGGCGAGTCACGTGGGACACATATTTTCCCATCGACAGTTGTCACTGTTTTTTCTAGCTCCTTCTTCATGGACGAGGCATTTCTCCTGGGCTCCATGAAGTCTGTCAGAGTTATGGTTACTAACTAAAACACAGGACACCCAGCTAAATTTGAATTTTAGGTAAGCATTATTTAGTATAGATCCCGTTTATGTTTTGAGACACACTAAAAAACTTACTCATTGTTTACCTGTTAATTCAAATTTACCTGGGCTTCCTGTATTTTAACTTGCTAAATCTGACAACCCTCAACACAGTGTGTGTTTAAACTTGGCCGAGGCCACAAAGCCTGACCCTACATGGGCCTCAAGATCCCAAGCCCCAGATGGTAGGACCCAGATGCAGGCCCAGCAACATTAGCCGGTTACCACACTGGCTCTGAGTTCCTTTTTCCTACTGCGAGCTACACTATTTCTTTTACTTTTCTCAACACTGGTTGTATGTATTTTTACCTGCTGCCACATTTTAATGTAGGCTTTCTATGTGACAGTAGTGGGATGAAATGGCTATCTGCCATGTGCCAGAAATACTTTAATTGCTTCATGCATGCCCCCATCCTCCAGTTGAGGGCTGCACTATGCCATCCGATGGAAAGCGTGGAGCACAGAGGGGTTATTTCACTCAAATCAACGGAAAGACAAGGGAATATGCAGGAACGAGTCCTCACAACTTATACTTCAGCAATGCTGCCCGTGTCAAAAAAAGGAAGTTTTCTTCTTTGCATTGGAAGAGATGGATTCTTCAAAGAGAGGCAGACATGTCCCAGTTTTTGCTAAGATTTGATTTCCAAAGAACCTGTGTATCCAGACATTTTCTTTACATTTTGGGGGCATAGGAAAGGAAGTAAAATTCTGACTTGGCTGCCTTTAACTTTCACTGGGCAAACTGAAAGACGAGAAGCTAGATGGTGAGGTAAAAATAGAAAATTATTAACTAAAAGGGGTTCAAACATGTATATTTTAAGACCTTAGATTTGTCAAAACCTAGAAAATGAAAGACACCAAGTCACAGGATGAAGAAATAAAGTGCTTTTGTATTGAAGTATTTCAAAGAAAGGCCCCTTTCAAAATAGTTATAAATGAAGTTCTCGGAATAGAAAGAGTATTTTGTTTTCATTTTAGACATGGAAAATCCCATGGGCCAAAAATTCCAAAATCCTTTCCAAATATTTTCAGACTTTTAAAAATAATTCCATATCCCCCACTTGATTTCCAGGCAGGGCCTTTTATATAATCGCCACATGAAGTTTTACTTTCTGTTTAGTATCCTCTGTGTTAAAGGTATTAATTTGTTCAAGATGAGCATTTAAAATATACAATTTTTTTAAACTCTGTTTTGATACATGTATGTATATTAGCATTTCAGAAGTCCCAAAAATTGATCTATGCTCTGGCCTTGCCACCCCCTCCGACAGTCTCTGTTGCTAAAAAAATTCACATTGTGTTAAGCCTCAAAGAGTGTGCAAACCTCCCAGACATCTCCTACCTTGATGTGAGTTCACAAACATAAGGTACACATTCTGCTAAAAAGGAATTATTTCTCTTTCCAAAGAGAATGGAATAATGCTTCTGATGCTTGTCTCTTGGCCCAGAACGTCTTTGTTGCATGAAATTTTTGGTTCTACCCAACCTCCAACCCCATCTCCTAGGTTTGTAGGATTCTCTCTAAAACAGGTCTGCCCCACTTTAAGAAAACTCACTGGATTACAAAGTATGACTACCCAGACTTTCAGAACAAATGAAATCAGAGAACCATACAGTTCTAATACATGTTTTATGAGAGTTAACCAGGCAGCTTGGAAAACATCTGGAAATGACACAAAAGTGTAAAGAAGTGGGAATCACATAGATCCTCACCACTCAGATACGTTTCTCTGCATAAAACATATTTTTAACAAAAATGGAATCATACTGTATATGTTTTAGAATTTGCTTTCTTTATTTGTCTATATACTGTGTACATTTTCCACCATATTAAATATTTTTTCTACAGCAGTGTTTTAGTGACTATAGATCCCGTTTTATAAATATGCATTCTTTTATTTCAGCAGTCCTCTATTTGAAGGCTCTGTGATAATTATCCTTGTAAAAGTTATTCTTGCAGTCAGCCATAACTACATCCTTAAGATAAATTCCCAGAAAACTGATAAACTGAAGAATATGCACTCTCAAAATTTGAGATACATATTGCCAAATGACCTGGTAAAATGTTTATGAGTTTCACCAGTAGTATTTAAGCATATCTATTTACCTGCTTTAAGGAATCTTGTATAAAGATAAACTAGTAAGTGATTATCTGTCATGCAAAAGTATTCTTCATTAATGAAAAGGATTTACAACATTTTTTTACAACATAATTTCTTTAAACACTGAACTCTCCTAATACATGTAAAATATTACTCAACTTAAAATATCATTTTAAGTTTCTGAGGAAATTTTCTGTAACATGATAAAGAAAATAAGGTATTTTTCTATTTGGTGTTTGTTTTAAATGGAGAATGCCACCTCTCAAAGAATTCTTTCTCTTTCTGTCCTTAGCCAGATTGAGAGGAGACACCAGAGCACAGCACAGCGATTCTGCTCTTAATCCACCTTCTGTTTCATATTCAGTTTCCCATCATGCACTGGATAAACACGGCAGCCTGACATGATGAGAAACCTTCCCTGAAGACTACAGCCCACACTCATCCATCCCTTCACTGAACTCCTATTATACTTATTGTCTGTACCACACAATTAGCACTTTATTATATACTGTCTTGTTCTCTAATTGTCTGTACCACACAATTTAGCACTTTATTACATTCTGTCAGATTCTGTAACTGTGTCATGTATTTTTGTCTTGTCTCTCCACCTAGATTACAAGCACCAGGGTGGCAGGGACCCAGTCTGGTCCTGCTTTGGCATTCCCACAGCACTAAACACTGTTCCAGAAACGACAAAGTGGGCCTTTCAAGTGACACTGGTTGGTTTATTGGTTGGTGGTGGGTGGGTTGGGCTTTAAGGAGGCTGAGTTATCTAGAACCTGGAGGAGGAAATAGATAAGGTGCTAGGTAACAGAACACCTGACACCATCGTTACTCCAGCCACTATCCTTCAGTCCCACCTGCTTTGTCGCCTAGCCAGTCACTGAGTTTCTAAGTTTTTCTATGTACGTAGAACAAGTAAGACAAAGTATGTGACCAGACAACACTGCTTTTTCAGTCTCATGGAAATCATGTTTTTCTTCTGAAGATTTCACATTATAACATTCTCCAGTTGGTCATACACTGCAAGAGGTCATGCTTTGAAATTAGAGAGACTTCATACCAGCTGTGTGATTTTCAATAAATTGTTTAACACATCTATCTCTCTCTCTCCTCTCTCTCTCTCTCCCCGCTCTCTCTCTCTCTGAAACTAAACTCTCAGTCCTCATCTATGAAATTATTCCAATGACTATAATTATTTGTGATATTGCCACAAGTGTCCATAAGCCTACTGAAATATTCTTATTTTTTTCCAACTTCTACAAATACCATGCCTTGAAGTAAGCGCTGAATACTATTATTATCGTAATAAACATAATTAGTACCTCTGTTTGTCTCACACACTAGCTGAAGAGTATCTATCTGAGCTGTGATTCGTGGGCTTACTTCTCAGAGAATAAAGTCAGGTTACATGATTCCTTTATTTTTTTTTTCTTGATTGAAGAGTTGTTTACACTTAACAGTCTATCCCATGACATCAGACTCCCTTCTAGTGAATAATAAGAGAAGAATTCCCCAATATCCAGCGTTAACAAATCTGCGCCTCACTCTGTCAGTTTTACCTCTGCTATAAACAGGTGAATCGAGCATAGAGTTAACCATGTTTCTCTGAATCTGGGACAATACAAATAAAATGTTCTGTTCTCGTGTCACCTGCTTTTCCTCTTTCTGATCAATACGTGTTGTCATACTGTTTTTGTTTTCGTGTTTTTGTCTTTGCTTTTTCAATTGGCAGGTACACAACAAAATGTAACTAGTCAAATATTTGTTCAACATGTTATTCTCTCAACACACGATCAATTTAAGCCTCTCCCAAAAGTGCCGCTCTAACCCTGCATCTCCTCCACTCCCGAGGACCCGAGCCACCTAGAGAGCTTCCCCGGCTACTTTGCAGGGTGGAGGGCATCCTCCCTGGGAGTGCATTGCCCGAGCTTCCCTTTGGTAAAGATGAGCGGTTTCTTTTTGTGCATCGATGCTGATGACTGGGTTCAATGACTCTTTCAAAAGGATTTAGCAACATCTGCCACGTGACAGGCAGGGATGGGGTGCTGGAGGTACAAAGATGTATGGCACACACTTAGGGACGCACACGGGAAGAACCCGCAGTCTAACCGGGAAGCAGACAGCGGCAGAGAATGACCCAGCGGTGAGATAGATAAGTGTGGCAAGAGCACACGTGGCCAGGGTGTCAGCGTGAGTTCAGAAGTGGCCACCATTAAGAGTCAACCTTGTCTGACAAATCTATGGGAGCAGTTGACCTGGCTAGGCGCTGGTGAGACTCAAGGGAAGTGACAGCTTGAAGCCAGCTTCCTGGCAGCCTTGGCGGGGAGAGAGGGAAGGGGGCTGGAAAAGAAAGGGAGGGGGCTCAGCGAGACACTGGACACGAGTCATGCTGCTTTGGGACCTGAGTCAAAAGGGGCTTCTCTCCGTGTCTTTAGGCACCAGGACAGAGCGTTGGCTGGTGGCCGTGACAGTGGCTGAGATGAGACACTGCCCCCCAGCGGCTTCATGGCAAAGGACACCAACAAGGAGATCAAAGTAGAAGAGGAAAGGACGGGAGGGAGGACCAGGCCTCCCAGAGAAACTGGAGGAGCCTGGAAGGGCCGGCCGGCTCCGCACGAGGCAGGTAGAGGCACAAGCCAATGCATGTGAGTTATCACTAACACAATAACCATCCCCGCTAGCGCTAGCACTGCGGCTCAGATAAACGCAGGGGACCCAATTTCCACATGCCCAAGTTGTATGCACACAAGAAAGCACTTATTTTCTGGCCACAAGATTAAGCTGAGTGATGACCATGGAACAGAGGTCTGGTAGATGGAGAGAGAAGATATGCAAGATAAGTCACCGAAGGACTTTGGGAAGGACACTGAAGGACATTGGGAAGGACACCACTGCTGGGGTCGGGTGGAGACTGAGTGACAGGAGAGGCTGTTCACCAGGCTTCTCCTTTCCCTGAGGCTACAGGCGCTTCAGCAGAGCGGGGGTGGAAGAGAAATTCTAACACTAAGACTAATCTCCTAAGCCGCACAAAATGAAATTTGATCCACAAGCATGTGGTTAAATAGAATTCAAACAACAAAAAATTTTTTCAAACAGTACTAAAGGGCGAGCTGAAAAATAAGCACCCCCTGCCCTCCATCCTCTCTCCCAGGGAAATGGCTGGTACTGCTGGCATGTAGTGGTGTCAAGGCACAAGTTGTTAAAACACTTAAAATTTTCAGGTTGGCAAACAGCCATTGCTTCAAGTCTCTGAAATGGTGCTCCCCACCATACCAAGAATTTTTATTGATCATTAAAGGGTTATAGCTTAAATATCTCCAGCATCCCTCCAGCTCGAAGGCCAGCAGCCATCCTTGCTTGCCCATGCTGAGCAAGTTATTACATATTTTGAATATCATTGTTTTTCTTCCAGAATTATCTATGCATATACAGGTATATCCTACACAGACCTTGTCTTTTTCTTTTAAAACAAATGCAAGAATGAAATATTGTTTCATACTGAGCTTTATATATATATATATATATTATATATATTTATATATATATTTATATGTATATATATATAAATATATATATAAATATATATATAATATATATATATATATGTATTAATCTACTTGGTCACTTTTAAACACATGGGCAAGTACAGACTGTACATTTTTCTTTTGGAGCTAACATAATTTGGCTATAGCTAAGACACCTAAACTGAGACATGGAACACAGGGATAAAAAGAGTAAGACACTGGAATAATTTATGTACTAGAAATAGCAGGCCCAGAATAACGTCATCGATGAGACAGTGGAAATGACACTGAAAGCTGGAATCTGAGTGTGCTGGTCCAGGATAACAATGCCCTGATGACTTGGACAGAAGGAATAAGGAGGGACAGGACCAACAAAATCTCCCCAAGAGCCCCTCCAGAGGCCATCTGGCCTCTCGCCCCTGCAACCACCTGACACAAGGGGCCTGAGCTTCCCCCAGCCCAGACTATTAGCACCTAAATTCAGCTGTCACTCTAACCGGTCTTCGGTGGAAGCAAATTAAATTTCCAATCGCACTTACCTCTCTGAATTCTTTGCAGGGAGTTTCCCCTTCACTGAAAATAAACATAAAATGAAAGTTCTTCATAAAAGAGATAAAATATATTTCTCCTAATTGCCTTATCTTTACTTCAGATGCTGAAAGGAAGCAGAGTTATATTCATAAGGGAGAAAATACTAAACTTGAATCAGATTTTTAAGTATCCTCTATATATCAAAATGTCAAGACCACTGAGTATACTCTCTTTATAGCCATATTTACCTTTAAACCTCCGCCCCCCCAAAAAAGAGTATTTTTGGAGAGAAATTTAATTTTCCATGTCTAATTTCTGTGTTTCCATACACCATTTTTTCCCATTATTTTAATGTTGAGAGAGAGAGAGAAGAATGTTTAAAATTGAAGACATCAAGTGCATAGATTTTTTGGGGGGAAAAGAGAATGGGGAAATGGGATCAAGAAAAGATTAGATAATCTTTTTATTTTTGCTGATATTCCCAGAAACTTTCAGTCAGAAATAGTTTCATTAAAAGAGAAAATAATTTCTGCTGATAGACTGTCACCTAGTGGTGAGTTTTTACCTTATTCAAAATGAGTAGCTACCAAGATGCTTTTGGGATAAATACATGCTTATATCTCTTTGACATTCCTGGGCCACTTCTCAGGGTATTATCACAGTAGAACAGACTCACTGTGTGCTTCTCAAAGGCCTAACGTTCATGTAGGCAAGAGGTAATACAGGCTGAACGTCCTTCAAAAGGAAGTTTGGCCTCTGTAATTGTTTGAAAATTGTCAAAGAAGCCGTGGCAGCAAAATTAACACTAACTCTCTCTTCTGTTTTCAACCTCTGGCATCCTCATAATTCCCCTTTACTAGTAGTCAAACTAGGCTCAAACTCTCCAATAGTTTTCCAATTAGAGGATGACAAATTAATGCATGTAACCCATTGGCACATCAGTCCAGAGGTATAATTCAAAAAGAGGGTCTCAAAGTCAAGAATGAGGCAACAATCCTCTCCAGATTGAATCCACACCAAGAATCCCTTTCGTCTTATTCTCAAAGAGGCACGACAGTCCTCTTCCTCCGGCTCCTTGTCCTCAGTGCTCCCTAGTTCCTCCTCCTCTATGCTGACACCATCCCTCTCGGCCTCCAGGTTTTCTGCTAGTGCATCAACACCGGGCAACAAGGAGATACTCTCCTCCCACCAGAGCCGAAGCCTATGTTCTGGCCACAGAGCTGGCACACTGCTCAGTTGTCAACATTCATGCTGCATTCCACACTAGCGAAACCATTTATCAGGTGCCTACCGTGGAGCAGGCACCACGTGTGTCCCAGGGAACAGAACAGGGAGATCGCTGTCCTCGCGAACCTTACAAACTAACCAGGAGGTCCAAACACACTAAGCTATGCTACGAAGGGAAAGCACGGGGCATTATGAGGAAGAGATGTCACCTAGACTGGGAGGGTCTGTGAGAGGTGACCTCTCAGGAAGGTACATTGAACTATGATGTGAAGGATGAGTAGAAGTCGGCCTGGTGAGGAGCATTCTGTGCATGTGTAAAAGCCCTGATCTCGGTAAGAATTTGGGGCTTCTAAGAAACTGAACAGATGCTGGAAGGCTATAAACTAATTTCACAGGAACAAGGACACTATATAATTCCACGAAGTTTAAAACCTACATTCAAAATCGTAGCTTATTCACAGTAGACCCCAAACAGAAACAACCCAAATGTCCATCAACTAATGAATGAATAAACAAAATGTGGTATATCCATATAATGGAGTATCATTTGGCCATAAAAAAAGTAATAGAGTACTGATACATCCTATAATATGGATGAACATTGAAAATATTACACTGAGGGGAAGAAACCAGATGCAGAAGACCACATATTACATGATTCCATTTATATGAAATGTCCAGAATAGGCAAACATATAGAAACGGAAAGATTAGTGGTTGTTTAGAGTTGGGGACAGGGAGGAGTGTGTGGGGGGGAAGCAGAGTGACTGCTAATGGGTAGAGGTTGTTTGTGGGAGAGGGATGATGAAATTGCTCTAAAATTCTGGCAATGTTTGCATAACTCTGAATAAAAAGACTATTAACTATTGTATACTCAAAACAGATGAATTCTTGAATAAGTGAACTAAATCTCAACAAAGTTGTTATTTAAAAAAATCCGGAGTCACAGATCCCAGTCAAGAATGCCAAATATGAAAATGCACCTCCTGTTTGAGTCTCCTTTTGCTTTGAACTCCTTCTCCTTAGGAAACCAGGATGTGTTCACAGAGGGCTGAGCTGGGAGACACTTGAGCTTGACTGTACAATACTGCTCTCAAAATTCCCTTCCTGTGACCCCAAAGCATTCTCTGAAACCAAATTACGCACAGGATTTTTCTCCCCTCAAGAGATGTCCCTATACTAGTTGTCAGTCAACTCCAGCAGGTAAGCCCTAAAAGGGAAGGGTCTCTGTCCTGGGGATCAGCAATCTGTCCAACTTCTAGTCATGGCCAGCTCCCTTCTCTGTGAAGGTGTTTGAACTTCAATGCAAAAATAAACCCCAGCTTTTTGCCAGCTCCCCTGACACAGCCATGCTGTCAGAGTTTCCAGGAGTAATTCTCACACTTGTGACTTGGTTTTGTGTTCTTCACACTGAATGGAAGGGACTCTTGCTCACCGATGGACCTTTCTCTGCTCCACAACAGATAGCAACATTTCAGGATCCAACTTCCTTTCTCCTTCCTTCAAGAGTGATGCCCAATGTAGAAGTACTTGACTGTCTAAAGTCCGTTTCCTCTTTTCTGGTGCGGGCAACCTTACGAGGTGAGGGAACCTTTCTGCGAGGGGCACCCTCGCACACTGTCAGTTTAGGAGCCTGGAGCCTGTGATGGGGTGCCACGTCCTGCTCCAAGGGTGGAATGTGTGGCCAATCTGATCAATCACAATGCACTATATCCCCCAAACTCTTTCCTCTCCATCATTGGGGGTTCAAACTTCAATTGTAGTGAACAAAACATGATGTGCAAGCCCAATCCATTTTGTAAAAGAAAAAGGGGAGCCGAAGGGAGTAAAGTTCTCCAAGCCCACCCTCTCGGCCCGCAGGTAGATAGGCACTGGGCTCCATGAGAAAACAAGGCAATAGGACTTGGTCCTTGCCTTGTGCACCTCACAGTGGAGTCAAAGGTCAAGAAATAAAAGCATGAAAAGCGGCGATGATTTTAAAATACTGGACAACAATAAATGTCACCAGAGCCCTTGCCACATATCAGCAGCAAAGCCTTGTTAGAGGACTGTAGGCCAGTAGCCAGCCTTTCACTGCCTCCCCCTTCTCCTAAGCCCTACTCTAGTCCAGGACTTAGCTCAGGGGTCGCTTCCCCCAGGAAGACTTTTCTGAAACACTCATCTGCCTCCTCTCTCTCTCTCTCTCTCTCTCTCTCTCTCTCTCTCTCACACACACACACACACACACACACACACACA